>MU225187.1:1648688-1688114 GCA_018584345.1 Thuja plicata | reverse complement strand
AGTGCATATGTGTGTGTGTTTCATATTTCTTATTTATATTTAAATATCCAATCTATATACTTGATAAATAGATATCAACATGTTTCTTATTTTAATAAATTTACTAATATTTACTTCTCATAATGTGCTTGAATCACTATTTAGATAATTATTTGTATACAATTTCAAGCTTTTATCCTTCTCTTAATATATTGCTAAAATCTTTTATTGTGACTTAAAATCTTTTATTGTGACTTTTTTTATCTTCAAGGATTTCTCGAAAACTGATATACTATTTAGAGAATTATTTGTATAGAATTTTAAACTTTAATAGTTCTCTAATATTGCTAAGCTTGTAGTCTATGACTATAACTTTTATCTATAAAATCTTTAAACTAATCCAAATCATTTCAACAACAACAAAACCTTGACATAAATATGTCTCTTGTTAAATTCCATGTGAAACTTCGACATCCATTTTCCAATTTTTGCTTTATGTTTTAAAGCTTGTTTTGCCCTTACTACAATAAGTGTTACAACATTTGTTTTTGACATCACAAACAATAATGTCAAATTTTTGGTGTACAACAATGAATGTTGAAATTTTGACATCCATTTTTGGCATTTTTTTTTGTCCATGGTGTTTTGCCTTTTATTGGGTTAAATGTTGCAACATTTTTCTCAACCTCACGAACAATGAACATACTAAATGATGAGAGGGAATTTGGTGTTTTTAATGAAGCAATTTATGGCTCCTGATTAAGATAGTTGTTGTTTATAAAAGGTTAACATTGAAACTCAAATTTATTATGAAACAATGGTTGTCCAACATATAAACTCTAAAAGAAAAAAGTGGACATTTAATAAATAAAAAAATAGTAAATTGTAGACAATCATTTTTTCCCTTTAATATGAATTTGTGTTTTTTATGTTATTTTGTATACTAAGTATTCTACACTGTTTTAAGAAAAAAAGAATAGTAGAAAAACATAAATTACATATCTTATAATTTATTTTTACATATTTTGTGTTCACTTTAGTGGTTTTTTATTTGTCCATTTTGATTTCTTTTTGGCCTATTTTTAGTTCCCCTCGGCTTTTCCCACTTTCCATGTGTCATTTTCTACATTTCATATATCTTGACTCATTCTTAGAACCAATTTTTTATCCCTATGTTTTTTTCCCTTATGTGTCTTCGCCCCTTTTTATAAGCTTCTTTCAAAACTAAGCTACTCATGTTTTCATTTCTAAGGTGGTTACTGTTATCACAAAATTTTACAACCATGCTTGGGGTATGACCCCCAAGCAACCTTGTGAAATATTGAATCAACCTCCAAGTGTGGGACTTGTGCATGTGAGGTTGAATCTCTGGAGAAGACCGATTTCCTTCTAATCATGGTGCACCTATCTAACTTAAGCTAACACTTTGATGGAAAAGGGAAGAAGAAAAATTGCATAATGTAAAAGAGGGTGATGCACTAGATCAAATGTGGTCTCTCCATGCCTGTAGTTGCACAAGAAATTAATAAAGCACCCAAAGTAGACACACTTCTTAGTCTCAATCCTACCTCAAGGACAAATATGAAGGTTACAACTTATGAGTTGTTGCAAGGACAGATACATTCACAAAAAATAACCATAAGAAGATTTAACATAGCATACAAGTTGGAACAAGAAAGACACATTCAACCAAGGCAAAGACACATTCAACCAAGGCAAGGAAAACATGCGCACATAGTTGAATGTAAGAAGAGGTAAAAAAAAGGATTTCTATTAACGAAGGAAAGACATGATTACAGTTGTAGAATAAAAGTTGTTACTAAATAACCAAAAGGAGAACAACCCAAAAATATGATACAAAGTCGCCTTTTAAAAAGACCAGGCATAACTCTAGTAACAACAATGAGGTTCAAACCCATAACTAACTGGAGTCAAGTTACAAAACTGCAGGTCAAATAATATTAGATAAAATTTCATATTTGTGTGTACATCAGATCCATAAAGTGATAAAAAATGGCCAAAGAATGCAGCCGCAGCAAGAAAGATAGCCCATGTCAGCATTAAGAAAGATGTTCTGGCAGAGAAAAACACTTGTAGATCATAAAAAAGCATGAGGCAGCACTTGCATCATGTGTGCAGAGCAGAAAAGTAGATCGACATTGAATTCAGACATCCTCAGAGATGCCACAATCACTGGTAAAAATCCTATCAAAGCGGAAAACACATTGTGTTTTCGACTGAAAACACACAACACTTTCTCATTAGAGAGACATAAAAAATGTCACCCTAATAAGAGAAATATGGAAAGAGATATAATGTCGAAGAGACATGAAGAAATTTCCCCTGACACCCACTTGTCTTCCCAACCAAGGAAGTGGGCCCCGCATCCTTTGGAAAGTCTATTGGAGAGACAAGAAAGATCTCTCCCCGATGGCTTTCTTCTCTTATATTGGAGAGAACCAAACATAAATCCTTTTGTCATGCATTTTTCATCCTAATGCAGAAAACACATGATATTTTACACCAACGTCCATCAAAGAGACACTAGAAGAAGCCTTTCTGACAGAAACTTCTCTCATTGAACCAGAATATTCATTGAGGAGACCGAGAATATCTCTTCCCAATGACTTCCTTGAAGTTTGTCAGAGAGACACAAAAAGAACTCTTCCCAACCAAGGAATGTCTCACCGATGGAAGCACGTTGCAGTTGTAATTAACTTGGTGGAAAAAATACAGTGTTTTCGACAAAGTGTCAAAAACACAACATTTTCCAAGCATGTTGAAATCAATGCAGAAAACACAGCGTTGTCACTAGTGTAGAAAACATACTAAACTTATCCCATGAAAGGTGTCTCGGATCAGATATATGTGATGGGATAATGGTGTAAAAAATAGCCAACATTTATGTCAACTCAGAGGGAATGCTTGCCTACTAAGCATATGATTAGTGGCCTTTAAGAAATCCATTGGGCATGGAGTCACTAGGGCCAAAACATGACACATTTTCCACAAACACGGAAAATACAACGAATTTTCCATCTCTACAACAACATGAAATCTAAAAATTTACAACCTGAACAAAAAATCAAAGCTTTTTATCTCTAGGATGGAAATAGCATGTTCTCGTGCACTTCTTGGAAAGAAAAAAAAAACATCATCTAACCTACTATGTACGAAGAATTACAACAAAGAAATTAAACAAATCCATTAACTGGCTTGTTGAAGTAGTTGTCCTTCCTAACTAATTTTTTGTTCCTTTAATGTTTTTGGATAACCAAGCAAGGTAGAAAGCATAACAAGCATACCACAACCTATTGGAATGTCTTCCTAATGCTAAGAATAAATAATTTATCCAACATTAGAATACTCTCTTTTTTAGCAAGAAACATTTGCTCCTCCTTGTGATACTCACCCTCATGCTCTAAAACAAGCATGACCAGGGGAAAATTGTTGATTTATTGCAGTCCACTAGATGCATATGGGGAATCCTCATGGTGGCACTAGGTCCAAAGAATCAACCTTCACCATATTTTTGTGCTCTACAACATTGGTATCTTGTTGGCTTGGAAATGACCCTGATGGAATGGCTAGTAGTGTGTGGATGTCTTCTTGTTGTTCTGATTAAGTAAAAAATAGGTTTTACAAGGACCCAAAACCTTTAACAAAGAGTTTAAAAAGTATTAAAAATAAAGTTCAAATGAAACTATGCCTCAGCACCCAGGAAATAAAGCCTTAGAAACAAAAGATACACAACCTAACAAAAGGCAAATCCCAAAAAGAAACAGATGAGGACAGCAAAAATACAAGACACACAAGTAAGAATAGCTAAATACACTTCATTAAATCCTACACGTGAACCACCATGGTCTACATCTGACCAGCTGAGTTTTTGAGCTCTTCGATCTCCTTATCCTCCTTAGTGCCAGACTTTTTAGTGCTTTCCCTGGTGCGCTTTCCTGATCCCATGGTATCCTTCAGCTCTTTTCCTTCTTTTTTGCCCTTATCCTGTTCCAACTTATCCACCAATATCTTTGCATGCTTAGAATTGGCTTTCAGGCTAACCAGGATTTACTCCCCTATCTTGCACATGGTGTCTTCGAGTTTATCCACTATGTTATGTAGCATTTGAATCTTACCTTCAAAATCCCTCATCCACCACCCTATCCTCTTTCTCCTTCAGTTTCTTTTCCATCTCACAGACCTTATCAACCATTTCAACATAGGCATCTGATCTGCCCACCACATCCTTCATCTCATCAATACAGACCGCCATCGGTTTGTCCCCAATTCTAATTTTCTTGATGAAGTTAACCTCACCTCCCATAATCTGTATTTTCTTTTTGATCTTTCCAATGTCATCCATCATCTTACCTAGCATACAGGTAAGGTCCAGAAAACATTTGTCATTATAAATACTGTCATTAACCCCGCTATTATCCTTTTCAATTTCCTTATTCACAGGATTATCAGTATCTTTGGTCCCTGTAATACCTTTGTCAATACTATTTACAATCTGCTCTGCAATCTTGTTTGCAATCTGCAGGTTTTCCTCCATCTTCTCCGGGGAGATAAAGTCATCACCCAAATTGCCGATGTCATCCTCCATCTTGTTGTCTTCCCCTTTTTCTTCGTTGATATTTCCCCCTATACTCTTCTCCTTCTCCATATCCTCTTCCTCCTCCGAAGAGAGAACAATTCTCCTCTTACTAGTGTTATTCCCCCTTTTATTCTTCTTATTTTTACTGCCAGTAAGCTCCACATTTCCTCTTTTACCCTCTTTTCCCTTATTCTCCTCATACTCCACATTATCTATCTCCTTTTCCATTTCAAATTCCTCCATATCCACCTTCTTCAAATTTTTCTTAGAAGATGAGCCTTTAAATTTTGCCTTCTTAGGGGTTTGGAGCATCTCCTCTTCATCCTTTGTTTCCTCATCATACATATTATCTTTGTCCTCTCCTTTAGTCTCCTCATCATCCCTGGCATTACCCTTCAGAAAGGGTTTCTCCACTTTCTTAGTTTTGAGAAGGTCAAACACCAGAAGCATAAGGCCCTGGTGTGAGGCATGGTCACCTTTCGGATCCTTCTGAAGACTAGTAATGGTGAAATCCAGAGAACTCAACAATTAAAAAGGGATATTGATTTTAGCATTGTGCCTAAAATGATTCAACAACATAAAATGATGCCCATATTCTCTAGTGAATCTACCATCGAGCGTAATATAGTTGATAATGGCATATAGAACATACCTCCGCGGCCAAGAAATGTGTTTGGGATTGTGGTAGGAAGTATCCTCCTTTACCAGTCTCATCTTTTCCTTTTCCATGACCGAGAATTGCTCTAGAGCTTTGTCAAAGATGCTTCTATCTCTATAAAAATTTAATCCTTCCATGCTCGTGCCCGTGGCTTCCGTTATGGTATCCTGTCGGTCCTATCTACATCCAACCCCAACCTCAACACCAACCAAAATCCTAATATCAACAAACTCAAAGTCACAACATGTCATGTTTCAATCAAATGTTGTAATCTAGAAATGGATATCGAACTTATAATAGATCATACGTGCCGACATCACGAACCTAGTATAAAAGACAAGCTAACATATTTTCTACCTAGCAACAAATACCATAGCCTAATGTTGGAAACTCTCCATCATCGAAAACTGAGGTCCTTATGTAGTAAGTTCAAAACATACAAACTCAATTGCAAGATCTTCAAAAACAAGGTCAACAATAGTCCTACACTACAAAGGACTTATATCTCTACCCTTTTGATCATATAATTTGTATGCCTCCATTCTCTACACATTTTGCAATACCCAAATTTGATAAATATCAAGGCAAAATGAATCATATCAAACTCATTAGGGAATTATTTGCAAGATGCATAGAAGTCGCTCACAATGAAACATATCTCATGTGACAGTTTCCTCAAAGTCTAGCCACACCATCAATGGAATGGATTTTGCATCTACACATGGCATCCAATCCTGGGGTGAATTAGTTGAAAATTCATGTCCCACATTTGTCATAACATAGAGAAAAAAATTACTATCAAATATATCTGTGGCACAAAACAAAAAGAGGGTCAATCCTTCTCCAACTTCTTTCAAAGATGGAGAGGTATGAATAACCAGATTCCCTGCAATATTCCCAAAAAGGATCTCATAATCATGTTTGTGGATAACCTCATCCCAAACATGGCTTACACAGTTGAATTACAAGTTGCCCAAAGTTTTGAAGAATTGATTGAAAAGGGAATGTGATGTGAGAAGTCCTTAATCAAAAGGAGAATCCTTTCTTACCCTAATCAATAGAATACCACCAAACCTCCCATGAGAAAATGAAAGTGGTGGAATAAAAATAAGAACTTCGCCAATGATGGTATCATAAATGCAAAAACTATTAATTACGCCCAACCTAAACTCTATCTAAAAGGGGCACCTGTGCAAAATCAAACTCCATTAACAAACACACCTATGGAAAATACCCAAACAACCAACTTGTCACAATCCAACATGCAACAACATTTAAGACTTCCATTCCCAAATAAGAATACACACCCTTGGGAGAACTCATTGAATGAACACTAAAGAAATTACTAAACAAATTTGATCACTTTTCTTGAGATAAGTGAATTTGAACATGGTGCTATTAAACCTAAATGGTGAAATGATAACGATTTTTGTGAATACCACCAAGTTAAAGGTCATAAGACATCAAACTATTATAGGCCCGAGAACATAATACATGATCTCATAGAGAAAGGTCATATTGATGTCAAAATAACAAAGCCAAGGGAGAACACATATCATACATCTTTAAAGACCCCTTACAAAATTACAATAAATGGGAAGCCTCTATGTTTGGTAACCAATGCAATTAGACCAACTATGTATATCCCTCATTGGCTAATGTGATAAATTGTATCAACCCAACCAATGGTCAAATTGTAACTATGACCATCAAAGACAACAACTCTCATTGTGTTGTAACCACTTGAAACTCTAAGGTTGTCCTATAGGGTGCACCTTCAACTTTGGTTGCACCTTCAACCTCTATTGCAACTTCTAATCTATAGTTTAATCTATCAAATCAACTCAAGTGCAAACCTGTCATATATCCATTTTCAAACTCCTATGCATATCCCCATAACACAAGAAATCCTTAGATCAAGGTCTTCAGAATAAAGTTGTCCCAAGAGACATAACTCCCAAAAAATTTCAAATAATGCTTAACTACATCGCTTCCCACAAGCATGCTACATTTACAGATCATGATGTACCTCTGCATAAACCTCTACATAATGATCCCTTATGCCTACAAGTGCAAGTGAATAAATATATAATATGACAAGTCCTCATAGATGGCAGAGCAGAACTAAACACTTGTAATTTAAAGTCATAAAATCCTTGGGATACTTAGATTCAAGTATTGACATTACTAGAAGGATAAATATAAGAGCCTATGATGAAGTAGAAAGATCTTCAAGAGGATTCCTTATCTTACCCATAAAGGTAGGAACAGTTGTCAAGAATACAACATTCCAAATCTTAGATCTAGAGATGGGATACAATATGCTACTAGGACGTCCTTGAATACATGAGATGCATGCAGTAACCTCTACTTACTACCAATACATTAAATTTCCTCATCAAGGAATCGAGATCAGTATAGAAGGAGACCCCAATTGATTCCAATATTGCAATAACTTAAGGGGTGATACTGGAAACCAGGTACCTATGTATCAAGAAGCATGCATGTCATCTAGTTCTATGTCAACCCCTAAAAACACACCAGGATGGGGAATAAAAATAATAGTCATAGACAAAGGATGCAGTTAGTACCACTATGAAGAAGCCTTCACTATCACTAACCTCCCTCTATCTCCTAAGTCATATGGTCAACCAAAACCTATCCAAATAGAAGAACCTATAATTTACAAATGAACACCCTCTACGACATTCATCATATGAGGGTAACTAAGTGAAGAAGACTTAGAAGGAGATACAATTACATGGTTGTATAAACACCCTCAAGATACACCGCCAATGGAATTGACACTTAGTCAATATGGACATGGGTTTTCAATGTTGTAATGCTTTGGATATACTGGTACTTGGGGTCTAGGAACATAACAACAAGGAGTGGTAGAACTTATTTTTTCATGAACACGAAGAAATATACAATGAATAGGATATGGTCAATCCTAGTCAAGTTTTTTCATCCATGAATTCCCCACACAAAAACAAGAAGTTGTTGAGAAAAATAGTGGACAATATGGACAAACCCAAATCAGTGGCATTCTCAAATAATTACTACCATGATAAATGGAAACCACAAATACATAAGTGTCTCTTGAGAAAGAAGCCTTAGTGTATGTTGAAGAAGAGATACTTGATGGGTGTGACATCGAGACCAATTCTGATGAGTATGAGTGGGATAGCCCTTGTGCCACAAATACCTTTCTATAGCTGAAATGTTTGACCAACTTAACTTGAGAGATGAACCCTGTGTAGACAACCATGTTGATGTCAATTCCTTGAGTCATCCAGCTACAACACATTACTAGTTTTTTGGAACCATTATTGGCATTCCCTTATCTCACACTGAGCCTCAAACTAGTACCCAATTATGCTTGGTAAACCCTGAACTTATCAATTGGGGCCAACAAGGACAACTAGACATAGACATTTTTGAGAGCGACGAGGCCATTGTTGAGTTCTTAGGAATTCAAAAAATTATACCATCAGGGGATCACAAAGTAGGATTTTTCACGGATCTGGATAGAGAAACATACTTTGGGGAGGTGGTTCCTCTTTCTATCCAAAAAATAAAAATAAAAATGAAAGTTTATATGGTGATAACTAAAAGGTGCCTTTTGACTGTGAAAAGGTAAAAATAAATGGTGTGTTTTTTGGTTAAAACCTCTCTGAGGTGCCAGAAGATGGGAGGTTGGAACCTCTCCCCATTGATGAAGAAAAGTCAACATTATTAGCAGAGGAAACACAAGAAGCAAACCTAGAGGATGAACAAAACATTTATATCTGGAAAAATCTATCTCCCTAAAGGAAAGGGAAGAGTTTATAAGCTTCTTCAGAGAAAGATAGATAAAATTTTCTTGGTCATATACAAATATGCCAGGATTGGATCCAAAATTAGTGCTTCATCATCTTCAATTGTTACCTAGTATGAAGCCAGTTAAGAAGAAACTCATAAAAATGCATCCCCACATAGCCCTGTTAGTGAAAGCAGAATTAAAGAAACTCTTGGATGAAGGGTTCATGAAATCCATCAATTATGATGAATGGATTTCTAACCTACTACCAGTAACAAAACCTTCAAAAGAAATCTAGATATGCACACATTTTAGAGACTTAAACAAGGCATGTCTTAAAGATGACTTCCCGCTACCAAATATTGACATGATACTAGACTTAATGGTAGGACATCAGATGTTATCATTGATGAATGGGGTTTCAGGTTATAATCAAATCAAGATAGCTCCATAAGATCAACATAAAATAGCATTTGCATGTGCACGGGGTACTTACTACTGGAACGTGATGCATTTTGGCTTAAATAATGTTGGTGTAACTTACCAAAGAGCCATGAATACTATATTCCATGATATGATTCATAAAACCATGGAATACTATGTCAATGATCTACTAGAAAAATCTCAGATCGGGGAAACACATATACAAGTATTGGGCCCCATATTTGATAGACTACAAGAGAACAAGGTCTGACTAAATCCTAAGATATGTGTCTTCAGGGTAACTCTAGGTAAAATCCTAGGGTCAATTGTATCACACAAAGGAATAGATGTGGATCCAGATAAGGTAAAATTAATACTAGAGATGCCTCCTCATAAGATCCTAAAACAACTCAAAGGTCTAGAAGGAATGCTGCAAACAATCTATTGATTTTTAGCACAATTTACTGACAAATCTCAGCCATTCCAAGATTTGATGCATAAAGGAGTCACCTTCACATGGACAAACCAATGGCAGCGGGAAATTTAGGCTCTCAGGGATTATTTAAAAATTTCACTAGTCCTAGTACCACCTACACCAGGAAAGCCTCTTTTACTATACATATCGATAATAGAATCAACATCAGACGCCCTACTAGCACAACATGACGATCAAGGAAAATAAAGGGCTATATATTATATCAGTAGAATGCTAGTGGGTTATGAGCTAAAATAATCATAGACAGAGAAGGTGTGCCTTGTAATTATCTTCGCTTCTCAAAAGATAAGACATTATATGTTGAGTCACAAAATGAAACTCATAGCTCATATTAATCTACTAAAATACTTACTAAGAAAAGAAACACTTATTAGGAGACTCACCAAATGGGTCATGATTCTCTGTGATTTTGATATAAAATATGTGGATCAGAAGGAAATTAAAGGAGAAGTGATTGAAAATCAACTAGAAGATGCACCATTATAAGATCATTAACTAGTAACATATACATTTCTAAATGAATCTAGATTTTATAGAAACCTCAACAATAGAAGTATGACAACTATATTTTGATGGGTCCTTTACTAATCATTATGCGGGGTCAGGAATTGTCTTTATCACTCAACAGAGCGATACAATTCCCAAATCATACAGATTCAATTTTCCACATACAAATAATATATCAGAGTATGAAGCCTTGATAATAGGATTGAGGCTAGCAATCCAGTGGAGAATACAAAATATCAAAGTCTATGATGATTCTCAATTGGTCATAAACCAAGTAAACAATGACTACATGACCAAGGATGAAAAATTAATCTCCTAAAGAAAGATGATGGATCAATTGAGGGATTGTTTTTAATACATTATCTTTGAAGAGATTGTAAGGGTTCAAAACAAAGCTGCAAATTCAATGGATACAATAGCATCTCTCATCGACACGCTAGGTAATGAAACAAGGTTTGAGTTCCTAGTTGAGCAACTCATGATCCCAACACATGATATACCAATGTTTGAGTCAGTGTTTGTCCTTGTTGGTCCTGAATTGCCCTAGTACAAAGATGTCTACACTTACCTTAAGGATAACTACCTTCCCCAAGACTTGTCTCGTAACCAAAAGAAAACCTTCATTATACAAGCCTCTAGGTATACCATTATCACAGATACTCTTTATAGAAAAGGTCTTGATGGAATTCTCTTAAGATCTCTTAATTCAATAGAATCCCAAAAAACCTTTCATGAGGTTGATGAAGGTATTTGTGGGGCCCATTTGATTGGTAATAATCTATCAAATAAGCTCCTAAGAATAGGGTACTACTAGCTAAATATGGAAATAGATGCTCACAAGTAAGTGCAACGATTCAGGGAATGTAAGGTACACAAAGATCTCATTTGTGCACCGGCTCAAAAGCTACAACCTCTCACCTTACCATGGTAATTCTCACAATGGGGACTTGACATCATGGGTAAAATGCATCCCACCTCTTCCAATGGTCATAAATACATCATTACCACCATTGAGTATTTTACTAAGTGGGTTAAAGTCATTCCTCTGACCTAGACAACTGACAAACAAATTTCCACATTTATTTTGAACAACCTTATTTGTTGCTATGACATCCCTCAAACTATACTCACTGACAAAAATAAGGATGTTGAATACCTATGTCAAAAATTTGGAATCAAGTAACACTTCTCACCCATCTATTACCCTCAAGGAAAAGGCCAAGCTGGGGCAACCAATGAAATAATTCTCAAAATAATAAAAAAGGTTGTCAATGATACTAGTCAAGACTGGCACCTACAACTCAGACCTGACTTATGGGCATAAATAACATGTGTCTGCACTCCAATGGGGGAAACTCCCTATTCCCTCATGTATGGATCTAAGGTAATCTTACCCATCAAGGTTGAGTTACTATCTCTCAGAGTGTTTGCAGAACTTCATCACTAATGAAGACTATAGGGTGGCTAGGCTAGGTGAGCTAGAACTATTGGATGAAAAGAATCATAAGGCACTCAATCATTTGCAAGGATATCATAATCACCTTAGAGGGAGTTACAACAAAATGTTTAGACCAAGAGCATTTGACCTAGGATGCTATTACAAGGTGTGCGCCCTTGGTCTCCTTCTGTTGTGCAGTGCAATGGTGGTTCGTGACATGGCTTAACCACCTCTTGTACTTGTATAAGTCAAGTGGATGTACCAAACATTAATATGTTGATTTTTTGGTGCAATGGCAGCCAATAATTGGTATTAGAGTCAAGGTCACGGGTTTGAACCCCGTGCTTGCACTGGGGGATTTTTGCAAGGTGTGCACCCTTGTTCTCCTTGTGTTGTGCAATGCACCAGTGGTTTGTGACATGGATTAACCGCCTCCCATGCTTGTATAAGTAAAGTGGTTGTATCAGGCATTAATAGGATAATTTTTTGGTGCAACAACAACCAACAGAGACTTGGTTTTGAAGGAAAATCAAAGGAATCTAGAAGAAAGAGAAAGGCCAGGCAAATTTGAACCAAACTTGTTAGGGCCTTATGTTATCATAAAATACTTTGAAAATGGGGCTTATCAATTAGAAACGCAATAAGGAGATAATCTCCAAATCCCATCAACAACATGCACCTAAAGAAGTTCTATATCTGATACCCCAACGTCAAGCTTGTAAATAAGTCAAAAATTAAAAAATACAAAAAACAATGAGAGAAATATAAAATAGTTACCTCAATGAAACCTAGCAAACAGACACCTTGGAAAAAAACAAAAAGACAAAAAATTAAAGACAAAAAAATCACCCTTTGGTGAAAACCTGACGAACATGTGCTATTGGGTAGGTACCTTGGTGAAAACCTGGCAAATAGGCACCAAGTGTGAAGGTCTCACTTTGTCATCTATAAACTCAAAAGATCATCTTACATTCACTATGTGCATTGTTGAGCATGTTAAGAAATCCCAGAAGCATTGTCTGTATGTACATACATGCTTATCCTTGAAGTATACTAGTTCACCGAACTGGGGGCAATAAATGTTCTGAAAAAATCTAAAAATTGAAAAATATCCTTAAAAAATCTAAAAATAGATAAATGTTCTTAAAAAATCTAAAAATGTCTTGAAAAAATCTAAAAATAGATAAATGTCTTGAAAAATTATAAAAAATATAAAAATGTCCTAAAAACAATCCATAAATTGAAAAATATCCTAGAAAAATCTTTAAAAATTAAAAAAATATCCTGAAAATTTCAAAAAAGTCCTAAAAACAATCTTAAAATTTGTAAAACGTCCTGAAGAAAATAAAAAACATAAAAACTTATAAAAAAAATATTTTCAATAAAATCATCTCTATCATGACAAGCAGAAAGTGACATCAAACATCAAATCGCAAATCAAAACAATGAGCTTCATAAATCAACAATGGATTCATAAGACTTATCTTTTCAACAATCAAACCTATCATGAACCAAATCAATCAATCAAACAAACAAATTTCTTATATAGTGACAGATGCACTCGAAACCAGACAAATCGGGCTTATATGAGTAGTTTGTTTCTAGAACCAGTCACATTCACATCAACATATATCAATCCAAACAATAATAAGTAAGGTTGTTGACCAAGTCATTCATGTTATTCTATTGTCAATTTATCTTTCGTAATTGTGTTCCTATGCTCCTCAAGGATACCACCGAGTGGTGAGAGTGGCCAGAATGGTTCATAATCTTTTCCTCTTTATTTGTTGTTTGTGGATTGTTTTGATGAAGTTCTAGGGCAATGATGTTTGGGGTGTCTGTGATAGGTATTTTCATTTCTGTGGAAGTCACACATGCCTCGACTCCAAACATACGAACCCTAGGATAGAGTGAAACATTCCTTGTTTTTTATTTTCTTGTTGTTCAAATAGAGATAGTAACATTGTTCAGATGGTCAATATCTAGATGCTTCAAGTATCTCATTTCCAAATAATAAGGCACAATTATGAGATTTTTGTAAATATTCTGCAGTGACTCAGATTCATCACTATTGATATTTAAATCCTGGTTTTCAACTAGATAAGTCTTCACTTCTTACTAATTCTTTCTTCGCACTAACTTTCTTTAGTCAGTCCAATGGTCTTGTTCTTGGACATGTCATTCATCTTTCATTTAGGTTTTGCATAAATCATAAATATTGCATGAGAAAATTACAAAAACATAATTGCATTCATCATCATCATATAATCAGTGCATACATCATCACCATCACAAAATAGAATGCTTAGAAACATTGCATACATCATAGAAATCATCATATAGAAATGTACATCATAAGTAAATGCATTCATAAGCACACACATAAAACAAGGAAAATCATAAACACTACCAAAAAGAGGCATCTCATATATATATATATAGAAGGTCACCTCGGGTGAAGAAGATAGTTTCCTCGCAAGTCCAGTAACATCAACACTACCTTGTGATCACCTTTGGAAATGATAAATCCCTATGCGTCGATCTGGCAGAACAACTAACTCATATGCATTCTACCAATGCACCATCTCCTTTGTGATACGAACTAGTTGACGAGCCACCTCTGTGATACCAGCCCCAGTCAATGACTCAATGGTAGCAATCTGCTTCCTCTCTTCTCTCTACCTGAATCATGGCAGAATTCATATGTACCTCATTTTCTATCAATATTTCAGTCAACTCCCCTACTTGGCCTCTAAGCACTATTATCTATGTCTGGAGTGAAACAACATCATCACCTATGGGCACATCCCCAAGCTCCTATTCCTCCCCAAAAACAACATCCTCAAGCTCCTCTACCTCCCCAATTTCCACATCCTCATCTCCCCTATCCTCATCATCCCTCCATCAGCATTGGTAGTCCTCCTCCTCCTCCTCCACTAGGGAAATCTTGTATCTCTACTGGAAAACCCTCCTCACCAATCGGGCTCCCTCCTCCTTGTCCTCCTCGCCCTCCTCCTTATCTACTATAATCCTATATAGTGTAGGAAAACCTCATCTTTGTCCATGTCCTCCCATACCCCCTCCTCCCCCTCCTCCGTCCCCATCTCCTCCATCATCCCCTCTTCCACCTCTCCCACCTATCCTACCTTCCCTCTCTTGGCCTCTCCCTCTACCTCCCTCTCTCCCTGCCTCCACTTCCTTGTCATGGCTATTGCATGATGACATTTTTCATACGAACTGTTGGATCTATCAAAGGAATGGGCCTTTGTCTATCCCACCATGCATCATACTAAGGAGTCGTACAAACATCGACCATGGTAGAACACCATGCACATATTACTAGACTGAATCCCTCAAACTCTTCATAGGAAGAATCAGTCAGATTCACTGGACCCCAAGTGGTAATATATCAAGATCTCTGACTAAATTGAGCATAGTAGTCACTCACATCCTAGACCTCTCCAAACTGTCGCAAAACCCACTCAAGGTTGTGCAAAACAATCATAGGAGCTAAATAGGTGGTTTGACAAATCAAAAATTGTCTCTATCTACATAATGATAGGTGAGCATCCTCATCTTCCCGCACTAGAAATGACCTGTATGGTCTCCCAATAAAATATGCAAGCAAATATAGTTGCTACCTCCAATAAACTATATGCCCCATATAACTCTAAATAACTTCACCCTCATACATGAACACATAGGATTGTCCCTTTGGGAGATCTATGATGACCATAGGCTGGTAGATGGGTATATGCTCCCAAGCCCAGATCTGCAATAATGTGGTCCCGCAGTTGATTGACTTACCCCCATGGAAAGCCACATAGAATATATGAAAGTATAAGTGAGCTAGCATACATAGACCCCAAGCATACATTGTCCTGTCCCAAACCATCCCTCTCAAGACTCGATCCCATCCAACTAAAAATCCATGTTGTCTACGGTTAGGACACAACATAAGACCAATCAAACTCCCAAGAACAACTATCAAACTTGGCTCCAAATATGGCCCCTAGAATATCATAAGGATCTAACATCCTCAACTGATTCATCAACATCCATGCAAGCTTAGATAATGTTGTGATATTGGGCTGGCGGGAAAACTCAACCAAGGAACCTTGAATAGGAATCTATAGGATTTGATATTTACATCCTCCAATGTGACTGTAGCCTCCCAAATCGACAAATGAAATGTGCCTGTATCTGAATGCCATCTCTTAAGAAAAGTGGAAATCAGACCGCGGTTCATCGTGATCTCAGGCATGTAGCAATTCTAGTATAGACCCAACTATCTCAAAATGTCTCTTAGCCTCTAATAACTGATAATGTAAAGACAATCCACCTGGTCTAGACTCTCAATATTCAATAACATTGTATACCATATGCAAACAATAAAATAAACAAGACACATTAGTTGCATGACAAAATCAACTAATAAGAGATCAAAACAAAATGCTTTATATCAATTATGATAATAAACTTAGCAATTGAGAAATTCATTTTCAATTGCAGAATTAAACTAGCAAATGTGATAATAAACTTAGCAATTGCGATAATTAATTAGCATTTGCGAAACACAATTTGCAATTACGAAAAAATAGAGGGGCAATTGCAAAACACAATTTAATATGTAATAAATGTGCAAGGTTTGAACACTCATTGCTCCCTCTCTACCCTCTAGATGATGATAAGTACACACTCGGTCTAATAGGTGTATGATGCCCGTCATGCCCACCATCACTAATCAAATATCATAAAATGGCTAGAATTCTTACCAAATGATTAGAGCTCCAAGGATGAAAAGTGACAAAAATGAGACCCTAATCCCTATTTATAGGTTTTTTGTGCAAAACCCTAATTCTTTGTCATGGACCTCAGGATCTTTACACTACGATATCTTCCTCACCATTGCTCTATTTTTTGAACCATTTGATCATGTATGCAATATAGAATGTTGTCGACGAATTGATGCTCATTTGGCACAATTTTGCTCAATTTCTCGTGGGGGTATAAAATCCACCTGCTATCATCGGGGCAAGCTGGGCTAGGACCTGAATTGGACATTCTTTGACACAATGCTCAAAATCACATTGTATCAAAGAGGGGCAAAATGTAGACACCTAAAATTGTCTCACACTTGCGAGTGTTCATCAATACTAATGTTCCTCTATTAATTGAATAATTATTTAATTATTTAATTAATTGAACTTATTTCTTCTAATTAACATTTTTCACCCTAATTCCTTGTTAATCTAATCATTGCATCATTTAATCACTCTCCTTAATATTAATTAAATAATTAATATTCTTTAATAAATCAAACTATAATTAAGTGGTCTTTATCATTTAATTAAATTCAATTTCTATTATCCCATAATTTAAATAATTATTTCAAATTATTTAAATTAACTAAATTAATTCCTCTAATTAAATTGATTTCATTTCATTTTCCTCCAAATTAAAATTCATCATTCCTATTTTCATCCTAATTTAATTTAATTTCTAAATTCAAAAATGCAAAAATCATTTTCAAATTTGCATTAAATCCTCAAAGAATCTCCTAAAATTACATTTTTGGAAACTAATATTTTCAATGTCCTTAAAATGTTCTCATTTCCATTAGCTCATCTTTTTCCCAAAATAACTCAGTTGAAAATGGAAACAAATCCTATTATATTATCTTGTAACCAGGAAATTTCCCAAAATCAATTAGTCTCCATTTTTCTCAACCATTGATCTTGATTTTCTCAACTTAATCTTGGTCGCTCATTTGATTTTGAAAATCTATATAAACCCCCCCTTAAATCCCATTTTCAATAGATCCTGATTATCAGTTAACTTCATGCATCCATTTTGTTATCTTTTCAATTCATTCTCAAAGCTCTGAGTTAGGACGCTACATAAATAAACTGTAAGTGTCATTTATCCATTTCTCAAAGAGTGCAGAGAAGTGATAGAAGAAAATAAGCAAGGTATAATAGCTTAGTTTTGAATTTGATTGTTTTACTTTCAGCTCATTATGCTTATGTTTATCTTTTATCATTTTATAGGGTTTTGATGGTTATTAGTAGTTTGATTTCTTTGGATAATCCAATGCTACTAATATATTTCTAAGGTTGTGCAAATTTCCCCTATGACAGATTGTTCAGTAAGCTCAACTGCAAATATAATTTTTCTATGTGTAGCCTATTACTACAATCTCCATCCTTCCTTAAATCCACTATGATGGAAAATTGTACAATTTGGGACTCTATTATGTCCATCTAATCATGTATTCCCTTAGTAAAGATGGGTCATTTATTGCAAAACTTGTGTATCGCTACAATCTTATTTACAATCTTTTCAAAATATGTTTTTCTTGTTGTAGCTGGATGTGTGCAACTACACACTTATTTACTAACTCTTCTAGTATTTTCTCCTCTATCTTCTTCTTAGCTTCTTAAAAAATTGTTGCATCCAATTGGGAATCATACTTCTTGAAACTATCAAGAAATAATTGTAGTTGCTCTATATTTGTCAACATTTCATCCATACATACCTCCAAAAGTCCTTCATGAAGGACTTACACTACATCTTCAATGATCTAAGTGTTTTTCATATTTGACTTGATAAATTATTTGCAAGAAGAACGGTGAAGGACATCACCCAAGTGTAGCTTGTGCAATGGAGTCAACCAGTTGATCTACCTTACCTTGTGAGGTATGTACCTTTAGTACCTTCATTGTTATTACTAGCTCAAATTGTAATTGAAGACTCAAAAATTATGTGATATAATCTCTAATATTTTCAAAAGATTAACTAGTGACTATCTCCTACTCCCTTTTCTCTTTAGAGTTCTTATCCTCTTCCCATTTCTTCTCTGGATTGTTCTCCTTGTCCAGGATCTTTTCTACAGATGTTACATTATCTATCTCTTTCTGATTACTTGAAGCAGTTTCCAGATCTATAACTCCACTTTTCTTTATATCTTGTATATTATTTGAAGTTGTATCATTAGTTTTGTGCATATCCAAAACCTCAACACCAATGTTCTATATATCCAAAGCCTTCTCCAGAGCAACCCCTTCAACACCAATAATGGGAACACACATTTCAACCTCTAAAAGGGAGGTATACATTTGATCACCACCTGCTCCATTTTTTCATCATGAACAATATCAATTTTTTCTTCTCTGGGGGAGAAGACATTATCTTCTCCAACACTTATGTCACTTATGTAGTCCCTTCTTCTTTCCATTTTACCAATATTTAGTAGTCATCTAGATCTTCTCCCATGATGGTATTCACTCTCTCCTTGGTTCTAAATCTGATTCTGAGAGCCCAAGTAATCTTTGGTTTGTCTTCTTGAGAGAAGGAACCACATACCCTAAGGCATACATTTTGATATTTTATTCCTCAATCACTACATCATTTCTTCTCTTGGTTAGGGCCTATTTTAATTCCTTGGGAAAATTTTCAGCAATATTATTAATCTGCAAGTTAAATTTGATCATATGTTGGATTGTAGCTTTCTCTATTGTTATCCTATTTGTCAAAAGAACATCCTTGTATAGTCCTATCACTGCCTCCAAGGAGTAATATTGACTAATTGCATTAACTATATTGTTCAAGCCAAGAGGTAGATACCTTACTCAACCAGAGGATATTTTTTATTCTTTCCCTTCTCCCTCTCCTTTTCTTTTGTCTTTTCTTTCTTCTTCTTTTCTTTTTCAAATTCCTTCACTTTCATTTCCTTGTCGGGGTCTCTACAGGAGAGACCTTGGTTCTTTTTATCCTAATAAGAGAGAAAATTATCCACTTCTTCATCATCTTAATCTTCCTTATCTATCCTATTAGACCTATTATTCTTTAATACAAACTTTTGTTTTTCCACTTCATATAAACTATTTTTGTTGCTAATAAATTTCACTAAAATATATTCTAGAGGCATTTTTTTCTTTTGTGGCCTTATGCTTCATCTTGTGTCCTTTCTTCCCACTTATTTCAACCCTTGTAGGGGTTCAAAGGAAAAGAGGCAAATTGAGTCCCTCTCTGATTTTTCCTCGAACTTCCTTCATCTAGGGGCACTCCAAAGGCCTTGGATAATGGAGGCAGGTTGATATTCTTATGCAAGTTCTTCATCCTCTTGGCATTGTATTTTTCTAATATTTTTTTGGATCATTTTGTTCAAGATTTCAGCAACAGTCCCAAACCTTTTTTATACTAGATCAACATGAAATAAAATATTGATCTTCCTCTCAAGTTATTTTATAATGATCTCATAGGGAAACTTCAATAGCAAAGAAAATCTTGGTTGAACTACCTCAATATAATAGCAGTCCCTGCTGATCAAATTATAATTCCATCCTTATACTTCCAAACCAAATCTTGGGGTATTTTCTCTCTTTCTTGCATCTTTCCTACTAAATATCCTTGAACCATCCCAAAAACAAAGAGTTATATGCATTTTTATTCTCATTAAAACCCCTAACATGTTTGATTTGTACTACAATCAAGTAAGACTTATCCCAAGCCCTATTCTTGAAACCTAAAAGCTTGTTTAGAAACATGAATGCTAGACAAATTATCAAAGAACCATTCCTAAATTGATATTTTATATTCTTTTATTTCTCCATATTGACCAATAGTTGTTGTTAGAGGATCTCACACAAGGAAAACCTTTCATCTTCAACAACCATTTGATTGGTAGTGTAGATAGAGGTGGCAGTGGCAGAACCCTCACAAATTTGATAGTAAATTTTGTGCATGTCAAACCCTTGGTTTCATATTTGACACCTGGATTGACAATATCTTATATAGACATATCACTTCCATCAGATTGAGTAGTGGTTAACTATGCAATCATTTCATTCTTAACCACCTTCAACACTAAAGAGTGTCACATGAGCATAATCCCATCAAATGCCCTAATCATATCCTTTCTAATTTTGTGTGGTTGAGCAAGATATAAGATGTCTCCTTGAAACCAACTTAGAATTCTCCATGAATGTCCATAATTGAAATATAGAAACTCCTTTTAGATATTGAGACCCATCTCCATAATATGTGTTTACTTTGGTTTCAATGTTGTTAGGTCACCTTCTACCACCAATTCATTCCATATATCAGTGAATTTGACATAATTGATATTTGTTAAGGGTGCATGAATATATTCCCTAACATGTTCCATGTACACAACATCCAAGTAGAACACACATAAATGCTCCTTCCTCATCAGTCTTTGTAGCCACAAAACAATATAACTTGTACTTAAGTTGTTGCTTCAATGCAGGATCAACTACAATTGGTGTGGCCATACTGATCAACAAATAGAACTAATAGTAAATGAATGATCTAATATTTTTTTATTACAATGATTGATAGGGTTAGAAAAATGTATTGAACAATAAATCACCTTTTTCACAATCGAAATCTCGAATTTGCAAGATCACAAGTGATCAAAATGATTTAAAAACTCAATTTATCCTCTTCCACCAAACACTTAGGGTTTTTCATTGAATGCGAGAAAAGTTGCTACTATGTTTTGAAAGTGAACATTAAAATATCCACAAGTCTCCATAGAAACTAGGAATGCTCCAAAAATGCCTTTATAATGTCTACCATGCTGAAAATTATCCAACATCCAAACCATCAGGCGGTTTAAGATCTGCGATCAAATCTCCCCCTTGGACAATGCTTACTTTTTAGCTTTTGGAGGAAACATTTGCATCACCAAGGGGTACAAACACATCATTTGACTTGTCTTCCACATTCTGATCATATTTCTTCATCCATGTCTTATGCATATTTTATTTTTCCTCATTCACATCAATCTTGTTTTTTGTAATAGAGGTATTCTCATTCTTTCCTTTGTAGATCCTAGAAATGTGTCCTATTTTTTTTGTAATTGTAACATGTAGGACCTTACTCTAGACCACTTCCATTACTTTTGGTAATATATATGCACTCAATAGCCTTGTGCCCATATTTTTTGCAAGCATATAGATTTACATTGAAAGACTAAACATTTCTACCATTAATTGCATTGACAAATCCATTTCTCATCATCTGCATTCATTTTCCTTGCATCCAAACTTATTTCATGAATAAAATTACCATTAAATGGTTGAGATATATTTTGATTTCTACATTTAATATATCTATGTCTAAATGTGTTGCACAAGAAACATTAACAATTGAAAGATGAAGAGTACGTAGTTTTAGCAGGGGTTGGCTTCCTAAATTTCTTCTTGTTCCATATCAGTGTGAAACCCTTTTGATCTTCACTATCCTTCTTAGATTCATCATCAACCTTTTCCTCTCCCTTGTCATCTCTGTTTGAAGTCTTATAACTTTCTCCTTTTTCAAATCCAAGGCCACATTTGTCCTTAGAAGGATTCTGAAAACCAAGCATCTCATCAAGCATATCATTGTTTCCTTTAATCTTCAAATTCTTGTTAGTTTGTTCTTTTTCTTCTTTCAACTCTTTTCTCAATATCACAATTTCTTCTTCAAGCCTAGTGCAATCTCTAAACTTACTTTGCTCTATTTCTTCTTTTAATTCTCTTCTTTAATTTGTTGTTGTGTATGGGTAATGCATTCTTCCATTTTTCTTGATACTCATCCATATCACCAAGAGAAAGTCTCAATTCACCTTCAAAATCCACAAATGCATCAATGTACCATTCTTGTAATTCTGCAACATCTAAATATTTCTCATATTCAAACATTGTATTCAAATCTTAGATCTACCCTCAGTTGTTAGATTGTTTATTTAGGAACCTTTCTCGAATACCAATTTTTGAACACTTCTAGATGTCAACATATATTAAAAATTAACCATTCATACATGTGTAGAATTAAATAACTAAAATAGAAAGAGAAACAAGGACACCAAGATTTTACATGGAAAGCCAAATGCATAAAAAACCATGGTAAGAATCACACTCACTATTTGAAAATTCATTAAAAAAATTTAGGTTAGAGGTCAAGGGATCTCATTGCTCATGGTTTGTACTTGTAAAATATACAAGAAATTTCAAAAGGCACACAACCTTAGGGAAAGATACAATGACTTTCAAAACATTGAAGATCACTTTTAAGGTCAAGATACAATCGGAATGATTATAAATAATTAATATTGTTGAATTAAAGAGAAGCACATTCATAAAAAATGTTTATCACAATTCATTATTTTATAAATATAAATTTTAATTCATTACTACTCAGCTCCACTTCCACACTTTCATATTTTCACCACACGCCATACACAATAACATTCACAACTTTCACCAATCACCGAAAGATCTCATCCTTTATATATCTTCCACAACACAAAATAACATCAATTAGGTCTATCTAATTAGATGTAATGTGCAAAACATAAATAGTTTACCCCAAATTCATTCCTCAATAAATGTTTAAGGAACATAATATGTTTGAATAATCATACCATGTCAACAGGCCTTCCATTTAATACCAAATTATCACCTTCAACTTTGCACATTATCACATAGACTAAAATAATTCAAGTTGACCTTAAAGGATATAATCATTTATGGACGTTGACCTATCATACAAAAAATATCATGCAAACCTCCACAATAGCTAGGGATGTTCAACACAAAATCGCCTAACACCAACAAACCAATATTAGAGAACTACAACACCAAAACAACTGAAGGCAGAGGAATGCAAAGCATTCTTGCAAACTGATACAATGTCTGCATGGTAAACTTAGAACATTACTAACTTAGATGTAGACCAAATGAGAACATAGAATCTGAGATTTGGCATCCTTATACATCTATCAACATCATACTCTAACTGCAAGATGATACAAATCAATGTGTCATGATGTGGACCAAAATACTAAACTTTTTTTGACAAAGTGCTCATTAGAAGAATCATACATAGTCAATTTCTCACTGCAAATACCTAATTACTTCTCCAACACTCTGGAATAGACCTAAGATATCAATATATACTATATAAAATCATCTCCACTAGTCTCCATACATCAATGTCAAGACATATGTGTACTTCTGATATTGCACCTCTCTGGAAGACGTGGGTTCAAAACTGAACTTATCTTCCAAACTATAGTTGACATCAATGACAACACAAATTCATATTTGTGACAAATTACACTAATACCCCCCACCCCCCTTAAGTGCAACTTATGGAGTACACTTACTATGCAAGGATGTAATATGGGTCCTGGATATAAGGCCATGTTAGGTACCTGATGAGGCATTTTTATGCCCTATTTTAGAAACCATAGGATAAGTTTCTAGTAGTTATTGTTTGTGCTTTTTCATCACACTTGCTAAAAAATTTATGCTCTTTTAAGTTATTATGTGGCATGCAACCACTAAGACATTTGCTCTGGTTTAATGCTTTTAAACATGCAAAATGTGGATATTAATTCTATATTACTTATGCTAGTTGTTTTAACATGAATGGATGTATGCATGTTTGGTGGAGCATTACCTTGGATGTTTTGATTCTAAAATTTAAAGTGCAAAGAATAAATAGTGAGTGAAGGATTGATGAGGTGAATGCGCACATGGATACCCTGACCCATTCCTATAGTAGACTCGACCGATGGAGAAGTTAATGCAACTCAAGTGGCGGTTCTGGTAAGATCAAGGTGGCAACAACTGGGCAAGGACCAGTAGAGGAGTTATGAATCTCCTTGAAGAAATCTAGGAAGAAGTGGGAAGCTAGATCTGTTCTTCCTTTGTCATGATAGTTCTTTCCTTCTTTATGGATATCTTCTATTTTTCCGCTTTCTAGTTTCTAGCTTTTTCAATAATGACTTTGGCTATTCTTTAGCGTGAGAAGTTAATTTGTTATATTGTTTTCTTTAAATAAAGCCCCACTCCTACGTGAGAAGGAGGGCATTATCGGTTATCAAGAATATAGTTTTATTCTGTTATTTTTACAGCTTACATAAATCTCTATACTGTATTTTTCAATCAATGGTAAATGAAGTATTGAGATCTAGTTCAGTGTAATTGAGTTTTTGATACTCATCCAAGGGGGCCCACTTGGTAAGCAATCCACTTTAGTTAGAATAATTTCATGTCATTTTTTTCCTGCATCTTGTTATCTTAATTCTGGTGTTACACTGTTCCTACAGCCAAAGCCATAGGATAAGTTGTTGCTTCCTACAGCCAAAGGGGCAGAATCATTGAAATATTATAGTTTCCTTTTCAAGCCTTTGCATTCCTTTAGCATCTTTACTTCTACATTTTTTTTCCAGTATTTATTTCTTACAACCATAGACTAGCTTTCCTTTTCAAGAAATTTGTTTCTTGCAGCCATAGCGTGGTCTGAGTAAATCCTTGGTGTGTATATCTTGCTGACCTGTTTCAAGTACTACATCCCTCGGTTGATAAATTAAATAAGTTTCTATAAGGAGGATAGCTTCTTGGTAGGATGTCCAATCCCTGAGTCTTTGTGAAAGCCTAGTCTTTTATTCCTTTATAGAACCGATCATTTTTGGCATCGTTGTTGGGGATGGTGTCGAAGAAAGTGTTGAACTTATTTGTAGAATTTGCTTCAAGCATTATGATTTCATTTTACCTATTTTGAGTAAATTAGAGTTCACCACCAAAGTTTTTTATCCCATTACCGCAATTTTCATTCAGCTAAATGGATAGAAAAAGAGACGCTCTAGGAAGGTACTTGCCAAATTACCCCAATAACCGATTAGGAGAAATATTTGGGTCGAAAGAAGAAGCAGATGAGGGTCAGTCATCGATGCTTTTGTAAACCTTCCTGTTTCATCATCGTCATCGTCGTCTTTAGAAGGTAATCCACTGAACTTTTACCTTCCTGAAGAACAACTCGAGTTTAATCCTTTCTTTGAAGCCTTGGCCAATCTGAGAATTCAATACCTAGAGCATCAAGAAGATATTCCATTACCTCTAGTCATCTATCAGCCTCAAGGTCCACCCAAGATGAAGAACCCTCCCACTTTTCCATTCCCCATCACTGATTAATGTGATAATAACAACCTCAAGAACATTCCATCTCCAACCCTTCCAAAATTCTATGGCCTGGTAACCGAGGACCCCGATACCTTTCTCGTTGAGTTTGATATCCTTTGTTGCAGTTATGACTATACCAAAGATTCCCATATGCTCAAATTGTTTCCTGAAACTCTGAAACAGTCTGCATTGAGATGGTTTATTGGCTTAGGCCAAGATATTGTTCATGATTGGGATGAAATGAAGAGTGCTTTCTTGACAAAGTATAAGGAGTATTTCAGGGGGAATGACATGCGAGGGGATGAAATATTCAAGATGACACAAAAGGAGGATGAGAGCCTTGAAGATTATGTGTCAATATTCTTGTTTAGCTTGCAAAAGAATACGCAGCATTAGCTCAACCAAGAATCACAAAAATTTCTCTTTTTGAGGGGTATAAATGAGGGGTGCACTGAAGCATTGAGTCTCATGGCCGGAGGTGATATCTCCCAATCTACATGGGAGGATATCAAGAAAATCTACCTCAACTACTCTAGATTTGTTGCTAAGAAAGGAAGAGGGTATAGATCTACTACAGGAAAAGCTAATGGAGCTAGAGCCTCTCAGATAGAAATAATGCATCTTGTTTTCAACTTCAAGAAAGACATCATTAATAACATGGCCACATAGCTAGACACAATGCAGGAGAAAAATAAACATGAGGAGGCTGAGGTTATTCTGGTAGAATTTTGTCCCCATTGCAGACAGAAGAAGAGGGATTGTCAGTACAAGCTGGTTGCTAATATGGAGACTGCACAACTACCCACTAATTATAAACTAATTGAAGGAGATGATGAGAAAGTATTCTTCATTGCACAATGAAGACCACGGGCCCAAAGACAAGGTATGCCTCAGGATCCTCTTACATTTAATGGTTCATTTTATAGTAATCAATGACAACCTCCTATGAATTCTCAGTACTCTCCTTAGAATAACTCACAACCTTAGTGGAAAAATTACCCCAGTCCTCAATGGAAAACTCCCCAAGGGGCATGGAAACAACCCCAAGGGAATTGGCAACCCCCACAGGGCAATTGGCAGCAAAATCAGCAATGGCGGGATTGTCAACAATGGCCAAACCAATAGCAATTATTCTTGCAGGCACCGCCTCAGCCTCCACAACAAGCACTTTTCCACCTCCTGTAGCCACTATGACACCTCCCAGGCCTACCCAACTTCCTACCCAGTCACAACCAAATCCTAATAATAGACCTCCAGCACCTCAACAAAATGTTTATGCCACTGACCCAAACCAATATCATGCCTATGTTATAACAATCAATGACATACATTTTCGGTCTAGCACTACTCTACCTACTCCTCCTATTATCACCAAAGTACCCCCAAAGGAGTCCAGTCCACAGGAAACACCATATACTACTCCATTAAGCCCAACTGTTATACCAGATAAAGTTCAGCAAGACCCTCCTCCCTTTCCACAAATGTTGCATAATGAAAATTCCAAGCATACTGAAGAAGTAGCCTTCAACATCCTTGACCAACTCAAGAACATTAGGGTTCAAATTCTATTGTTTCAAGTAATCAAGGATGTCTCAACTTATGGAAAGGCTATCAAAGAGGCATGTTTTAAAAAGCCAGGTCAAAAATGAAAGGATCCCCAGACTATTCATGTCTTGGGGAAACTTGTAGATATAATGCTCGACAAACTAGCCATCCCAAAATATTATGACTTGGGCAGCCCAGTTGTTGAGGTTATAATCAATGGTACAACCATTAAGAATGCTTTGATAGATTTATGATCTACTATAAATGTAATGACCAGGGACATCATGCAACAACTTAGCATCACCAACCTAAGGACTAAACCCACTGTCCTGTAGCTTGCAGATAGTTCCATAGTAAAACCTGATGGGATGGTGGAAGATATAGTTGTAGACCTGGAATCATGGTCCTATCTTGTTGACCCTGGCTAGCCACTGTCGATGCATATATAAGTCGTCACTCATGTGATATGACCATCTCTAATGGTTAGCATACCAAGACATTAGCCTTGTATCCACCTGCCCAACCACAAATGGAGTTAGCTTCACCAATCTGGCCGAATATAGGAGAAGAGGTTGAGGTAGTCAAATCCGTAGCCCAATTAATGATGTTAAAGAGGGGTCATTTCCTGCAACTTCAAGAAGAATACATAGTAATCACAAAAGTTTTGCAAAACCAGTATGGCCCAAGTTCATATCCCATGGACTGTTCATTCTTCTATGACTGCTCCCTGCAACCCCTGTACCCTGATTGTGAATTGTCTCCATCTCCTGCAGCAATACACCTCTACCACCAATTACTACCTCATGAAATCCAAGTACCTCCATTAACAGATGCTTCTATGGTGGAACTAACCAAACAGTTAGAAGTCTCTCTTGGTCGTTGCTTGAACATTAATAGTAAGATTACCCCAGCAACAAACATCTTTGGCTAAACTATTGCAAGAACATACCACAACTTTTGCATGGGACTATGAAGATATGAAAGGCTTGGACCCCAAATTGTGTACTTATATAATGTACCTAAAAGAGGACAAACCTCCTGTTAGGCAATTTCAAAGGTGTGTCAACCCTATATTAAGAGAAATGGTGAAAACCGAATTGCAAAAACTACTTAATGTGTTAGAATAACTTAGAGGGGGGGGTGAATCAGTGGCCTCAAAAATTAATCCAATAAATCAACCCAAAATGATATACTACAAATATAAACCTCCAGTTATCTTCAGTCCTACAAGATGTATGCCTTTAAATAATATTATCAAATAACTACTGCTCAGAGTATACTTTTTATCCTTTTTCTTAAGCTTTACCGAATAGCAGTCTAGTCTTTACCGAAATACAATAAATAACTTAGTGTTTACCGATCAATCCTGTTTTAGTAATGTGTAAAACAAAACATCAAAGCAATGAATCATATACACATTTGACACATGGATTTTTAACGTGGAAACCATGTTAGGGGAAAAACCACTTGGGATCGGTAACCCAAATTTTTCACTCTTTTGAAGTGAGCTCGATGAAGAGCCAACCTTGTTAAAGGTTACAAACACACTATTAAGTGCGACCTTGTTAGAGGATTTAAATTTAATAGTTTTTCACTTGATATCTGTCATTCACTATGCTATCTTTATGAAAAACCTTTTGATACTCCTTGGGATGTATCTCAATATATATAGGATTGTTAAATCCCACTCTATTAAGAGATTTTCTAAATCAATGGTTAAACTGAATCAGTATATGATTTTTCATAAATACAACTTAATCTTGCAGATGTTCAGATATATTGTAAGCTCATAATACCTTTCTGATCAATGTTTCTCTTATGTTCCTTTGCTCCACTTCTTTCTACTCGGTGAATGTTGTTGCTTCTTTGTTGCTCGGTGTCCGCAGAAATCTTTAGCTCAGTTCTTCAACTTGTTTGATCAGGACTGTATGAAGACTTCTTATCTTTGCCAATATTATTTTTGTCATCATCTCTTGATAACGAATTAGCTTTTCTCTCTTGTATACATGATTTCACCATTTCTAAGTCCTCTTTCTTTTTCTTGACATGATCCGCAAATCTCGTCATTCTTGCTTTAAAGCTTGCTTTAATTTTATCCTACAGATTTCTTCTTGACAACTGGAATAAAACTAGCTTTAAATCTCTATCTTATCTGTAGCTTTTAACTGGTCGATGAAAAAAATATAATCAATTAGTTAACTCCATATTTATCTCCTGCCAGCTAAGTATTTTTTCATTTTTGAACTTCAGTTCTGATCGATGCTTAACTCCTTGTTTGCTCGGTCTTGAATTCAGTTGTCCTCGGGCATCTCTGTCTGTCAGGGTTGTTTGTCCATTGGGAAACATTGTGAATTTTAGTTCTTCTCGGGTATCACTTAGGTTCTACTTGGTAATGCTTTCTTGGGTATCTTGCTTGAGTATCACTGTGACTCTTCTCAAGGTTCTCTATCCGTCGGTGTGTACTCTCTGTCAGTGTTTTTTGTCACTTGGTGTCTACTAAAATTTTATGCATTACTGATAACATAACCTTTATCTCTTTGGTTATTTGAAGTCTTTGACAATATGTATATGACCAATCAGAGTATATCAAGTTTACATCAATGATAATACAATACATTAATTGATTTAATGTCTTGCATTAACTTTCTGCATCTTGGTGATCATCAACTTAACATCTTCAAATATTCAATGAGTTATAGTTCATCATAATGTTAGTTTCATCTATCCTATCTTTGCCATTGGTAATAGTTCCCAAAAAAGGAGGAAAATGGAGAGGACGTGTTGACTATAGAGAGCTCAACAATGCAACTAAAAAGGACCATTTCCCTCTGCCATTCATTGACCAGGTCTTAGACTCCTTAGCAAGAAAATAATATTTTTCTTTCCTAGATGGGTATAATCGATACAATCAGATTAGGATTCTTCCTGAAGACCAAGAAAAGACTATATTCACCTACCCATGGGGAACATTTTCTTACTCAGTCTTACCTTTCAGTCTCTGTAATTCTCTAAAAATATTTCAATGGGTAGTTATCAGTATTTTTGTTGATATATCACATGGTTGTATGAAAATCTATATGGATGACTTCACCACATATAGGGAAACCTATGAGGAAGCATTAGCCAACTTGGGAAAAGTTATTACAAGGTGTGAGGAACACAATCTGTCTTTGAACAACGAAAAGTGCTTCATGATGATGTAAGAGGGGGTTGTGTTGGGTCATTATATCTCTGCTAATAGAATCTAGGTAGACCCTGCTAAGATTGAGGTCATTATGAATCTTCCCATACCAGCAAAGCAAAATATGTTCAAAGTTTTTTAGGACATGCTGGCTACTATAGACAGTTTATTAAAGACTTCAGTAAAATTTCTAGCCCCGTGTATTCTTTTCTCACCAAGGATTTTGAATTTTTATGGACAAAGGTTTGTGACGAGTCCTTCCTATAGCTGAAGTTTGTTCATACTCAGGCACCCATCCTAAGGGGTCCTAATTGGGCATTTCCATTCTACATTCATACTAATGCATCTTATCATGTTTTAGGAGTTTTCTTAGGGAAGAAAGAAGGTGTTGTTGAACATGCCATCTAATTCATCGGCAAGAATTTGCAAGGCCCTGAGCTGAACTACATAGTCACTGAGAAGGAACTTTTGGATGTCATCTATGCTCTTAACAAGTTCTACCACTACATCACTGGTTACCAAATATTTGTGCATATTGATCATGAAACCATCAAACATTTGGCTAACAAGCGTGCTATCATAGGGAGGTTAGCCAGATGGCTCCTTTTTCTACAAGAATTTGACATCACAGTAGTGGATAAACTAGGAAAGACCAATGTAGTTTTTGACTTCCTCTCAAGGTTACAGAATGTAGATGACCCTCATGTCATTGATAATAGATTTTTTTATGATCACCTATTCTCTATTTCAGCCAATACCCCCTGGTATGCTAACATTTCCAACTACTTAGTCTCTCAAAATGTACCTTTGTACTTCTCACCCAAAGAAAAGAGGCTTTCAATAGAAAAGACTTTCAACTTTTCTTGGCTGGCCAATTGTCTATTCTATACTGGACCTGATCAGATTCTGAGGAGATGTGTTAGAGAGGATGAGACCTATGACATACTACATGCCTACCATGATGAACCCTATGGCGGACATTTTGCAGCCCAACGAACAATAATGAAGGTGCTAACTACTAGCTACTATTGGCCGACCTTGCATAAGGAAGCAACCAAGTATACTCAAAAGTGTGATAGATGTCAGTGGATGGGAAAAACAACAAAGTCTGAGGAAATGCCTCTTTTCCCTCAAGTAGTATTTACTCCATTTGATAAATGGGGATTGGATTTTGTGGGACCCATTAATCCACCATCCAATGACAACTCCTATATTCTGGTTCGCACTGATTATGTGACTAAGTGGGTGGAGGTCCGAGCTATGAAACATGACAAAGACAATAGAGTTGTTGAATTATTGTACGAAGAGATCTTTACAAGGTATGGTGTACCAAGAGAACTAGTCAATAATTAGGGTGCTCAGTTTACCTCAACTCTGATCATTGCCTTGATGAATTAATACAACATTCACCACAGAAAGTCTAGGCCGTATCATCCCTAGGTGAATGGTCAAGCAAAGATCACTAATAGGTAAATTGAGGCTATCTTGACTAAGACAGTCCAACTACATAAGAAGGATTGGAGTGGCAGGTTGCAAGAAGTTGTTTGGGCATATAGGACAACATGGAAAACAACCACCAGATTCACACCATTTGAATTAGTGTATGGAAAGATTGTTGTGATTCCCATAGAGTTCGAGCATAAGACACTACGTACAACATTATAACTCAACTTAGATCTTTCTGCAGCTCAACGAGAAAGCCTCCTACAACTCAATAATCTAGATGAGATGAGAAAGGAAACACTACAACAAACTTTATGATCTTTTATGTTATTATTTGGCATGTAGCCACTAAGACATCTGCTCTGGTTTAACGCTTTAAAACATGCAAAACATGGATATTAATGTTATATTACTTATGCTAAATTTATGGTTATGTTCTTATCAGTATCTAGTTGTTATAACATGAATGGATGTATGTGTTTTTGGTGGAGCATTACCTTGGATGTCTTGATTCTAACATTTAAAGTGTAGAACATAAATAGCGAGTGAAGGATTGACCAGGTGAACACGCCCGTGCGCTGGATACCCTGACTCGTTCCTATAGCAAACTCGACTGATGGAGAACTTAATGCAACTCAAGTCGAGGAGTTATGAATTTCCTTGAAGAAATCCAGGAAGAAGTGGGAAGCTAGATATTTTCTTCCTCTGTCGTGACAATTCTTTCCTTCTTTATGGATATCTTCTATTTTTTTGCTTTCAAGTTTCTAGCTTTTTCAATAATGACTCCGCCTATTCTTTAGCATGAGTAGTTAAGTTGTTAGATGTTTTTATTTAAATAAAGCCCCACTCCTGTGTGAGAAGGAGGGCATTATCATTTATCAAGAATATAGTTTCATTCTGTTATTTTTACAACTTACATGAATCTTTATACTGTGTTATTCAATCAATGGTAAATGAAGTATTGAGATCTAGTTCAGTGTAATTGAGTTTTGGATACTCATTCAATGGGGCCCACTTGGTGAGGAATCCATGTTAGTTAGAATCATTTCATGTAGTTTTTTTTCTTGCATATTGTTATCTTAATTCTGGTGTTACATAGTTCCTGCAGCCAAAGTCGTCGAATAAGTTGTTGCTTCCTGCAACCAAAGGGGAAGAACCATTGAAATATTATAGTTTCATTTTCAAGCCTTTGCACTCCTTCAACATCTTTACTTCCGCATTTTCTTTCCAGTATTTATTTCCTGCAGCCACAGACTAGATTTCCTTTTCAAGCAATTTATTTCCTGCAGCCATAGACTAGCTTTCCTTTTCAAGCCATTTGTTTCCTACACCCATAGCGTGGTCTAAGTAAATCCTTGGTGCATATATCTTGCTGACCCATTTCAAGTAATACATCCCTAGGTTGAGTAAGGAAGATAGCTGCTCAGTAGGATGTCCAATCCCTGAGTCTTGGTGAAAGCCTAGTTTTTTATTCCTTTATAGAACCGATCAGTACCCATGTATAATGCAAATGTAATCTCTCACAAGAAGAGAAGAGGAGAAAACTATATGGGAAAAGACTCCTCTCCAAAAGAGAGAAAAGAAATAAATAAATCATGATGCATGAAGGACTCAAGACCCCTCAAGGAATACATAAATTATGTATATATAGTCAAGCTTCCCCCCATAGGAATGGAAAAGAGAAACATAATATCCCCCCTCCCATAATGAAGAAGCTCCAATACCAATGTAGTATGCTTGGAAACAAAATATGATCAAATGTCTACAAGAAAGACATCTTCCCTTAGGAAGAAACGAGTCCACTAATTGATGAAGAAGCTACTCCATGTCGAAATTAAAGGAGGAGGAAGGAAGTCTCCAAATATGCATCTCAGAAAACTAAATAGGACTCTCCAAGATCAAAGAAATCATCACACAGGCATGATCAATTAGATCATGAGATGTGACAAATCAAGTGAAGGAGACTCATGAATTCCACTCCCTAAATAAGGTGAAGAGGAATCTCCAACTATGATGAGATTGTATCAAAGAGAAGAGAAACCCCCTCAAGCATGTCTCCAAAATCTGCAATATGAGGCTCAACAAACAACTCTGAAATGTCATCCAAGTACTCATCCCACACTACAAGATCTGAAATACTATGATAATCATGTTGAAAAAGAGAACTTAAGTTCAAAGAAGCAAGATTTGGAGGAGTAGGAAGTGGTAGGCCAATATTGGGGTAAAGGATAAACTAGGTTTAACTTTGGATAAGTGTCAATTCAGGGATCGTAAGCTTGTGAAAGATGTTGTGACAATTTGCACAAGGGTTGTAGGTAGCAGCTGGGTGAGGATGAAATTTATCTAGAAAATAAACCCATTGCAAATCAACATAATTCTAGCAATAGGAGTTTTTGCTTTCTATTTGGGTGACAACAACTAAACAAAAATTATGGTAAAGTCTAAAACACAAATCATCCAACTCATAAAATCTAAAGCATGAGAATCAATTAAAATTATTTACTTAATGATATAAATTATGATAGCTAAAATATCAATTTAAAATGATAAAAAACATAATCAATTCTAATCTCATAGATACAATGTACCTTGAAAAAAGAAAATACACACACAAACTCACACACATATATACACACACACACACATATGTGTGTGTGTGTGTGTGTGTGTGTGTGTGTGTGTGTGTGTGTGTATACATACATGTGTGTGTATACATATATACACATATACATACATACATACATACATATATATGTATGTATGTATGTATGTATATGTGTATATATGTATACACACACATGTATGTATATATATGTGTGTGTGTGTGTGTGTGTGTGTGTGCATACATGTCTATGTATACGTATATGTATATGTATATGTATATGCATATGTATTTGTATTTGTATATGTATGTGTGTGTACATGTGTATGTATATGTATATGTATATATATATGTGTGTGTGTGTGTGTATGTATATAATATATACATACATATACATATATACATGCACACACACATATATGTATATATACATACATACATATGTATGTATGTATGTATGTATATGTGTGTGTATATATATAGTTGAAGAGTGGGCGCCCTACCTCCTAGTTAGCTGATTGAAGAAAGACATTTACAAAATTTCCAAAGTTAACTCAAACGATAGCATTCATAAAATAATGTTGATTTCATACATATTCCTCGCTATTCTGCTTGAAACATGCAAGTGCTTTTATAGCATTTGCATACAAAACATAACAACCAAATACATGCTCATAGTTTAAAGTCTTATGGTGAAGATTTGTTGGTTAGTTTTGGAAAAGAATGAAATAGCTTGCATCCACTCTTTCAAAACTAATTCCATAACAATATACTAAGTAGACAATAAAAGGGGTCATCTTTACTCGCAACTTTAGGAGATAATAATATGGAGAGTGAATCTTTGACAACACGATATTGAAAAGGATCCATGAAAATATTGTGGAATAACTTGGTATTCACGTGGATTTTCCATCCTTCCATCGTGGCTATAGGAAACCATTAGTAATGTGAAAAGGAAATGTTGAGGCATCTAGTTGGTAGCTATGGTGGCATGCATATGGAGGAATGCACAAGTGATCTGCTGGAAAGATCATCATATTAGTTTGTATTTTTAGTAGCCATTTTGCATAAACAATTGAGTATAATATATAGATCTTGTAGCAGTTACAAGAGCCAAAATAACTTGCCGGATAATTTATTTTCCAATGAACATTAGTAAAAATATTATAATTATAATTTTTCATATTTTTATTTCAAATCTATATTAAATACCTCTTATGTATTTTAACCATATGCAACATAAATGGTATAATATGATAGTAAAATGGGATATAATAATGGATATAAAGGTGTATGAAATAGTCTAAAATATGACATAAAATAGAATATAACTGGATCTGATTAGGAAGCTAAACAATTGTCTCAAGAACACAATGATTATTGTTTCCAAACTTCTTCTCACGAACATTATTCACCCTTGATGGAAAGGTGTGACCATTAGGAACATTGTCATCATCGTCGTCGTCATCATCGTCATCATCGTCGTCACCACCACCACCACCACCACCACCACCACCACCACCACCATCATCATCATCATCATTGTCGTCATCGTCATCATCCTCATCCTCAGCATCGTCGTCGTCATCATCGTCATTATCGTCGTCATCATCGTCATCGTCATCATCATGAGAAAAATGAGAAATAAAATACAACCGAGATGGAAGATCCACAACTCTTATATCTATGACATCTAGTCTCCATGTCCCTAATGTAAACATAATCAAGAGTGAACTCAACTATTTTGCCTTGTGCCTCATGAGTAATTTGATAAACCGAAAGAAGATTAGTAGTCAAGGATGGAACAAAAGGAACATAATTAAATCTCCCCTCTCCCATGTTAATTGAACCTTTCCCACACACCTTCATGTATATATTTCTATTATTAGGAGAATTACAAGGCTTAAATTAAATAAAACATGTCCATAGAAGATGCCATATGATGAGATGCACCTAAATCAAGAAGTCACCTCCCCTTTTCAGGAAGTGTGGATGCCAATAGTATATTATCTTTCATCTTGTTAATTCTATGTGAAACTCTTGTGGTTCCTGAATGTGTTGATGAATAAGTTGTCAATTGTGATGCTAAAGAAGAATAAGGAGACATTGTTAAGGGATACTTGATGTTGTTCTTTTGAATAAGGTGTATTAGGTCATCAATCTTTTAATTATAACACTTATTCTCATTATGTCCTAACCTTTTACACTATGTACATTTAAAATTGTTCTTTTTAGATGATTCCTCTTTATAAGAGGTCTTAGACTCAAGAGTATGCTTGGAAGGAGAATCATTGGCTCTCTCATTGGGCTTAGGATCCTTATGATGCTTTTCTCCTTTGCCACTTGACAAACAAGTTGCATAGAACAAATTTTGGCCAATATCTCAAATCTACAAGTACTACAAAAAAGAGGAAATAGTTTGATATAAGAGATGAAGCTCTTGGAACTCTCATTATATCTATTTCTCCTAATTTGAGATATCATATTTTATCTTGTAAATATCCTAATGACATTTGGACAATCTTAGAAAATCTCTTTGGTAAGCCGCATAAGATGAGGAAATTCAAGTTGAAGAATGAACTAATGAGTCTAAATCCTAGTGATTTTGATAATATCCAGGACTTCTTCTCTGAGATCAATTCTCTTAGAGTGGAGTTATCTAATTGTGGGGTTACTAAAGAGGATGAACAATTGATTCTCTCAATTCTCTCCAAACTAGGCCCTAAGTATTCAATATTTATTTCTACATTTTATGCTACTATGGATACTCTTGGCAGTGCACACAAAATATATTATCTTGATAGATTTGTAGCTCAACTCGCAATTGGACAAGCAAAGTTTGCACACATAGGCACATTAAAGTTTTCAAAGCCCCAAGCACCCCTAGGATCAATGAAAGACCAAAATAACTTCCACAAGAGAATGGACAGAAGATTGCATCACAATACAAGCTTGATCATATTGATAATGAACATATTAATGTACATAATGAGCCTTTCTTATAAAGATATTGTGAATATGGAGGATTAGACAAGATGATGACAAGTGTCTTAATCCTATGCAATTGATAACCCATCACCCACACAAGGTGGAAAAGTGATAGTTTGATAAGTCCACTAAAGGTGGATAAATGATAACATGATAAAACCACCTAAAGTGGAGATGCTCTTAAAGTGTAAAGTGATCAATAAGTAAACTTAAGTGATATGTATAATTAGGACCTATGTGAGTTTATCACTAGATACAACACCTTAATTACACCAACAATTTTCACTCATATTTACATCAAGAAACAAATCCACCTCTTTTTGTATGTAACTCATTATCAAATTTATTTTCACAAATTTTAGAAAAAAAGTAATTCTTTACTTGTGTAATTTCTTACCTCTTTTCTTTTACAAATTTTTCCTCTTTGGGGTTATTTGTTGCAATATTGTTGTTTTATATGTGTGCAACCTCCTTTTTACTAGGTCCATGCATTCAAAAATATGTATATTAGTTACTACTTCTTCCTTCTCTTCATCCTCTTCTTTATCCTTTTGCATGAGGTTATTTTCTTCTTATTTAGTATCATTTTTCATGTCTTTGTTAACTCCTACAAAAAAAAATATCATTAGATTAAAAAAATCGTTAGAATTACCATTAATTTTGTGGTCCACAATGAACATTCTCTCCTCTTACTTTCTCCATGATTTCTTAATGCTTCTCTTCTTTTCATTCTTTCTTTTGAATAGAATCATGTGGGCTTATCCCACATGTTCTTTTTTCTATAACCTTCTCATCATAGGGTTGTAGCAATGCATCTTCTTGTTTTTATTTCTTCTGGAATTTTACTCATTCTCTCTATTTAATGAGAGATGCCTAGTTCTTTTCCCTCTTTTGGATAATATTTCATCCTCTCACCATGTCTCTCAACTTTATATTTCATTAGACACCATACCTCTTTTATGTAATCTTTGTTCACACTTTCATTTTGCCTCTTCAATTTCTTGTCTCTACTCCATCTCTTTGTGTAGGAAGGAATCAAGTATCATCGCCCAGTCTTTTAGTTACAATGTCCACCATGATGAAAGATTGGGGTGTAGGAATTTTTACAGTTATGAGCTCCCTCTTTGAAAAATGATGGAAAATCTTGTATAAAAGCAGAGATTCGCTTTGTGTTAGGGGTTCACTATTGTAACAATTTTCTTAACCTTAGCATGTTACGTTCTTAATATAATAGAAATAAAATGTGTTGAATTGTAAAAACTCTTACCGTTATGATGTGTTATTTTTATTAAATTCGTTGAATTAAATATTTATGCTTATTCAAAAACTATTTGGATAAGTGATTGATATGTTTTAATATTTTAAATTTTCAATGAACCCTATCTGCAGTGTTGAATCATGTTCTAAACTCTTTCAAGTTATGACAACAAATAGTTATACTATAACTTTATTATGTTATGTGGTGAGAAAAATACTTAAGAATTGGCACATCGCCTCTTTTAGTTTAGATTTTATGTTTTAACCCTTCTCTCCCTTTCCCAAAATAGTTAAGAAGAGCTAGCTTCTAAAATCCTAGAGATCATCCTGCTTAATACAATTTACTCCCCCTTATGTAGAACTTCCCGTAAGAGTTGTTTTCCTAGGTGTATAGATTAGTGATCAACGCACTAGTACAAAAACAACAATATATGACCAAATAAACTACCAAAAATTGTAGATAAATGACCAAATTTGGTCACGTGACCACTGGTAGTTTATTGCCGGTCATTTATCTCGTGACCAAATTTATGA
>MU225187.1:1626758-1648588 GCA_018584345.1 Thuja plicata | reverse complement strand
ATAATTAAATTCAAACTTTTAGCAATAAATTAACACATGATGAATAGCCACGCTTGGCACATGCTTCTGACCATGAATAAATTTTTGGCTAGCTCAACCTTGCCTAAAAATTAAACATATGTATCAAAAATATTTGAATGTACCCCTCAAACTATTTATTTAGTCATTTATTTGGTCATTTTATCTGATGACCGAATTGGTCATTTATTTAGTCATTTTACTCGATGACCAAATTGGTCATTTATTTAGTCATTTTAGTTGTGATTTTACCTGATGACCAAATTGGTCACTTACTTAGTCATTTATTTTCTAAATATGATCAGTTTTGGTCATGTGACTAAAACTTTTAGTCACGTGACTAAATTTTTTAGTCACTTAGTCATATATTTGCCAAATTCTACTAGTGATGGTACCATCAATCTGCACATTTACCACAAATCTACCAAGCTCTAAATATTTTGAGATAACTAGGTTTGCCAACATGATATCAACTAACTATCTATAAAATGAATAGCTTGAGGGCCCTTTTGTTTTCTCCCCAACTTTTAAAGGTATAATTTCCTTGCACTCATGGTGTAGATTAAAACATCTTTAATAACTTGGACCAAGGGAATTTTGGCATAAACATTCTTCAACTGACCCAAGAAGTCAAATTCAATCAAGGATGAAATTATTGAGTGGTTAGCCTTTCTAGGAAAGGTTGTTTGTGATTTTTGCATTTGGCTAATTTTGTTCACATTTTGCATTCATATGATTAGTAAATTCAATGACTAGTTCCTCATTAGAAAGTTTTGTAATTTGTGAGGATGATGGAACAACAAGGTTTTTTATCTGATGTAGGTGAACATCACTGACTTCAATTGCATAAGTGGGGAATTAGATAGGCTCATTAACATAGGCCTATTAGATAGTCCCATTATATAAGTTGATGCAAGCCAAGTATGAAATTGAGATGCTCTAGGATGTGTGGAGGCAGGTATAGCTGGATTTGGTATAATGGCCAGTTGTTTCTGTGAGGGTTGTTGTGGTTGTGGGTACTTTACGTTTGATTTTTATCAAACTAGTTTCCATACCATTGTTGTGACCATGGGTTTTGAGAGGATTTCTATTTCTAGTTATAATTTAGAAATTGATATGACTTTTGCCGCCACATCCCTTATTGTGGAATCCAATTGGATGATGAAGGATTTGACCATGCTTTATTTGACATATTATTCAATATTCTAATTAAGAATATTTAAATTAAACCTGGAAAGAGAAGCATTGTAAGGAAAAGGGTCTTCAGGAATACCTTGTCTCTATTGTCAAGGTTTGTGTTGAGAAATGTAGGAAAATTTTCCTTCCTCATCTTCTAGGGTGTGGAACTCAGGTCTTCCTTCCCTTTCCTCAAAAATATTAGTAGTATTCTTGCAATTGCAATTAACCTTGTTTAATGGTAAAATATAAAATATGTGCTGAGAGCATCCTCTACTTCTTGTTTCTTCCTGATGCGTAGAGTGTCCAAATTGGTTGCAAGATGGTTGATGATATCTTCTTTCATATTTGATAGAAGGTTGATGAGCTCCACCCTAAAAACACCTATAGATGTTTTTTGGAAGGAAAGAATCTATAACCTCTAGACTTATTCAAGGGTGATCATGAATAGTTTCTATGTATCTTTTATGATGAGTTGTTTTTGTGTGAAGGAGCAATTTTTTTTATTCAACTTTAATTGTGTTGATTCAAACTTTTTCCTAAAATCTAATTTGTATTTTCCTTCAAATATTGGATGCATATTTTGGAGATCATTTCAAATTTAAATTTATAATTTAAAATCGAAACTTATTGTAAAGAGGAGTGAAAAGTATTTAATTTCCTTTCTTTTTCTCAAATATTACAAAAAACAATAATTTCTAAGCATTGTAATGCACTAAAAAGTGCCACGTATTTTGGGGAGGGGGGGGGGAGGGGGGGTTTATATGAAGATTCAAGGGAAAATATTTTGTGTAGAGTTATCCTTTTCCTCAATATTTTTCTTCACTATTTTTTTTTTAAATTTGAATGCACAACTAAACTTAAGAATAGATCCAAATATTTCTCTTATCACACCATTTAACCACCATGAATGGATAGACAAATTTTAAATCCAACTAAAGTACAAAGGCTTACATATAGTTATAATGGTGATTGAAAAATAATGAGTTGATGACAATGCTAAGGTCAAGTGGTACAACAAATATGATCAAGCCTTTGGCTTCTTATGTGTATGTGTCTTCACCACTTCCCTTTCATGTAGAAACTTCGACAACTCTTAAATAAATTTGGAATGCCCTAGAAAAACTCTTTGGGAAACAAGACAAGATGACATATCATATGTTGGATAATGGTCTCATAAGTTTAAAATCTACTTCATTTGACGCTTTGGAAGATTTCTTCACCAAATTCAAATCACTAAGGTTGCAACTTAAGGACTGTAGAACAAACAAAAAAGATGAGCAACTAGTTTTCTCTGTTCTTCCTGAATTTGGTCTATATTATTCAATGTTTGTTTCAACTTTCTACCCTATGAAGGGTGCTATGGGAACCACTTGGAAAATACCCTCTTTAGATGAATTTATTACTAACCACACTAGAGATCAAGATAAGTTGATTAAAATGAGGACAATGAAGTCTACTAAGTCTCAAGCTTTTATTGCTAGAAATGAGACACAACAGGTTTCACATCAAGGGAAGAAGCAACACAATCAAAATGATAAGAGAGAACAAAAGTATGAGCTCTCCAACCCAAAAATTAAAGGAAAACCTAAGAAAGAAAGGGTTGAGTGTGCCTATTGTAAGAGTTTTTGGCATGATGAGCACAACTATTTGCAAAAATAGATTGATCACCTCACACATCTTCTCTTATCAATCCAAGCACCTTTGAAGGAAAGGGAGAAAGGAAAGGACAAATCTAAGGGTAGAGCATTAATTGCAACAACAACTTCTTCAACTTCATCTGGATTATTGACTCGGGTGCTTCACACCATATGGGTTCTTCACATGTTAAGTTCTCTTCCACAAAATATGCTAACATGTCTCTTATTACCTGGTGCAGAGGCACCCATGAAATAGTTAATTTGCTATCATTATGGTTTAAAATTATGCACAAATGTAAGCATGAAATGCGAAATGGGTGAAGGACCACGAAAGAGTTAATATCCTATCATTATTGTCTAAATTTTTGCACAAGTTTAAGTATATGGGTGAAGAATCATTAAAACCGATGTAAAACGTGTAACCGAACTAGGAAAGACACGGTTTGTAACTGTCAAAAGTTGTCTTTAAATAGGCATCATGATAATCGAACAATATATCCTGGGAAGAATTGGTTACGGGGAATAGAGGAGAGAGTAAAAAGTTACAGGCAGAGAGTAGAAGAAAAAGGGAGAATCCAAAACAGCTCTCTGGCTGCTGCCAGAGAGCCATGCAAATTGTAATTGCAGACTTTAGAGTTAATAAGTGTTGTTTTATATTATGTTCTTTATTCTCCATTTTTTTTAAGCCCGTACAAGTCTCTTCCATTTTGGTTTAAAAGAATTGCATTTAGTTTCTATCATTTGCGTGATGTTGGGATCATTTGGTGTAGCAAGGGATTGGTTGGAAACCCGACTGTAGATGCTCAATTTCTTTATGTCTTTGAACAAATGCACTAAGTTGAAAATAGTTTCAAGGAACCGTTAAGCACATCTTCTATCAATTACGAGCCATGCAAAGATAGTGGGGGAAGATATCAAAGTTGGTTATGTCCACGAGGAAACCGTGGAATGGTGTTTTAATTGCCACCCATGGAATGGTGTTTTAATTGTCATGTAATGGACACCCGAGGGAAGCGTGGAGTCAAGTGATATGTGGCGGCAGTCACAGCGAGTGATCTTCTGGAGAAGTATTTACTTTTGGAAAGATGGTGAGCGTCTATTTCCTGCATGCTTGAGTGGGAATAGCCACATGGTGGTGAGTTTATATACATTTGAATTTGGTTCGGTCTTCGTGTGGCTCGATCATTATATTCTATGCACTATGTGGTTTGACCTTCACTGTGAGAAAAAAATGTGGTGAACGTATCATGTATACGTGAATGGTTGTGTTGAAATCGACCCACAAATTATGAAGAGTCAGTAAACACAAATCGGCTATGGGTGAGTTGGTTTGAATATTGGAGAGTATTATAACGTATCTTGAGTTGATATATTGAATGACAAGTTTTATTCAATGATGTAGAATATGCCAAATGATGTTGTTATAATAAGTGATATTGTTATAATGTGAATCTTTAAAGATTGTAAGCCTCTAAAATGATGATTTTAAGGAAAGAGAAATGAAGGATATGCAGATTTGAAGATCACACCGATTTCCTCTGCATCAGAATGGTATCAGATCTCAGAAGGTTTTGAGCATGTAGATGGGATCTACACTAGGCGATATTGTCATTATTGTTTTGGTTCTTGTTGCGAAGTTTTATGGTTGAAGATTTGGTGCCAGTTCATTCAGCTGCAGGAGGTGGACAGGAAGGTATACCAAAGGCCATAGGATGGTCTTGTGTGTCACCGATAGACTGGGGAGAGAGGCATGAAGGACTCCCAGGTGAGGGACAAAGGTTGTGATGCAACATGGAGGAGTGGACTATGGAATGGGAAGCACCATTGAGGTAGCTGATGACATGTAACTGATTTAATGTTTGAAGATGTTAAGTTGATCACCAAAATGTAGAAGGATAATGCAAGACATTAAATCAGTTAATGGATTGTATTGTCATTGATGTCAACTTGATATAATCTGATCGGTTATAATCAAAGTGTCAAAGACTTTGGAGAATCAGAGAGATAAAGATTATACTTTTTGTAATGCATAAAAGACAAGTATTCACATTGTGACTACAAACACCGACGGTTAGTGGAACCCGATGGATAGAGATCACCAACAGTCAAGTCATAGTGATGCCCGAGCAAGAAAACTGATGAGCAAAATCACAAGAAAACCCAAAGGCCAGAAACATAGTGTAAACTGACAGAGAAGCCCAAGGAGAACTGGAGTGTTGACCAACGCCATCAAAGAGTTAAACCAAAATTAACTGAAGTTCAGAAACAATAAATATCTAGCTGGCAGAGCTAAATATAGAGTTAACTAGTAGTTATCATTGTTTTCATCGACAAGATAAGCCAGAGATAAGTAAATGATTTAAAGCTGATTTGTCCAGTTGGCAAGAAGATCTCAGCGAGATAAAACATGATTTTTTCTTTAAATCTAATTGGCGAGAATTATGGATCATGCCAAGATCAAGAAGATCAAGAACCTAACAATGGTGATATCATGTCTATAAAGAGACAACTCAATTCATTACGAATTGGAGGGGAGAAAAGGAAAAGAGGATACTAAAGAGAAACTAATGAAGAACAACTTCATATAGTGTTGATCAACAAGCTAAGGAAAGAGCTAAAGAATTTCGTGGACACCGAGCAATAGAGCACAACATCACCGAGAAGAATCAAAGTGGAGCAAAGGTATAAACAAAGTTATATTGATCAAAATAGTTTTGTGAGATTACAATAGATCTAAAAATCTGCAAGTATAAGTTGTATATGTGAACATATCATATTGTTTCAGTTTAACCATTGATTTAGAAAGTCTCTTAATCGAGCGAGATTTAAAGATCCTTTCTATATTGAGATCTACATCCAATGGAGTATCAAAAAGTTTGATCATGAAGATAGCATGAGATGCCAAATACCTATTGACGGGCCAAGTGAGTGTTTGATCAAGGATGGTAGCATAGAGATGCCCGATATCAAGTGATAGACTAACTTTTAAATCCTCTAACAAGGTCACACCTAACAATATGTTTGTAACCTTTAACAGGGTTGGCTCTTCACCGAGCTCACTTCAGAAGAGTGAAAATTTTGGGTTACCGGTCCCAAGTGGTTTTTCCCTTAACAGGGTTTCCATGTTAAAAATCCATGTGTCAATGTGTTTATGAATCATTACTTTAGTGTTTTGCGTTACACTTAATTTAATTGGATTGATCGGTATACTCTAGATAATTTACTGTCTTTCGATAAATTAACATACTGCTAATTGGTAAATCTACAGTAGAAGGTTTTACAAAGCATTCCGAGCAGTAGTAAATTGATATAAGTATTTGGAGGCATTCATCTTATAGGACTAAAGATAACTAGAGGTATAATATTGTGGTACTGAGTTTTAAGGGTTGATTATTGGAATATTTTTGAGGCCACTGATTCAGCCCCCCTCCCAGTTATTACTAACAGCAGTAATATAAACTCCATTGGTAGGAGTCAGAGTTGAAGGAAAGCGATAACACAAAGGAGGCGTTGATGCAGTGATGAAGACAAGGAGGCCAAACATTCATTTGCAGTCTCACCAAGACATTTCCATGGGACTTGGAAATATTTCAAAAGCGACAACATGGTGTAGAGGCACCCACGAAAGAGTTAATTTGCTATCATTATAGTTTAAAATCATGCACAAATGTAAGAATGAAATGCGAAATGGGTGAAGGACCACGAAAGAGTTAATATCCTATCATTATTGTCTAAATTTATGCACAAGTTTAAGTATATGGGTGAAGAATCATTAAAACCGATGTAAAACGTGTAACCGAACTAGGCAAGACACGGTTTGTAACCGTCAAAAGTTGTCTTTAAATAGGCATCATGATGATCAAACAATATATCCTGGGAAGAATTGGTTACGGGGAATAGAAGAGAGAGTAAAAAGTTATAGGCAGAGAGTACAAGAAAAAGGGAGAATCCAAAACGGCTCTCTGGTTGCCACTAGAGAGCCATTCAAATTGTAATTGCAGACTTTAGAGTTAATAAGAGTTGTTTTATATTATGTTCTTTATTCTCTCTGTTCGTTTAAGCTCGTACAAGTCTCTTCCATTTTGGTTTAAAAGAATTGCATTTAGTTTCTATCATTTGCATGACGTTGGGATCGTTTGGTGTAGCAAGGGATTGGTTGGAAACCTGACTATAGATGCTTGATTTCTTTATGTCTTTGAATGAATGCACTAAGTTGAAAATAGTTTCAAGGAATCATTAAGCACATCTTCTATTAGTTATGAGCCATGCAAAGATAGTGGGGGAAGATATCAAAGTTGGTTGTGTCCACGAGGAAACTGTGGAATGGTGTTTTAATTGCCAACCATGGAATGGTGTTTTAATTGTCATGTAATGGAGATTCGAGGGAAGCATGGAGTCAAGTGATATGTGGCGGCAGTCACAGCGAGTGATCTTGTGGAGAAGTATTTACTTTTGGAAAGATGATGAGTGTCTATTTCCTGCATGTTGGAGTTGGGAACAGTCGCATGGTGGTGAGTTTATATACATTTGAATTTGGTTCAGTCTTTGTGTGGCTCGATTATTATATTCTATGCACCGTGTGGCTTGGCCTTCATTGTGAGAAGAAAAGGTGGTGAACGTATCATGTATACGTGAATGGTTGTGTTGAAATCGACCCGCAAAGTGTGAAGAGTCAGTAAACACAAATCGGCTATGGGCGAGTTGGTTTGAATATTGGAGAGTATTATAACGTATCTCGAGTTGATATATTGAATGGTGAGTTTTATTCAATGATGGTTGTGGAGTAGAATATGCAGTTGATGTTGTTATAATAAATGATATTGTTATCATGTGAATCTTTAAAGATTGTAAGCCTCTAAAATGATGATTTTAAGGAAAGAGAAATGAAGGATATGCAGATTTGAAGATCACATCAATTTCCTCTACATCATTACCCTAGGCAATGATACTCCAACAACCACTATAGGGAGAGGGTTTATTGAGGTAGAAAGTGGAACATTCATAGTGTCCTGAGTGTATCTTCACTCTCTACTAATTTACTATTAGTTTATTGGATTTCTCATATAGGGAAGATCATGCAAGTTGGGTTTACTCTAAATCTAGTTGAGATCGAAGCGCTGCACAACAAAAAATTAGTAGATTCAGGAAGGGTAGGTCACCAAGCTACATTGTATACCTTTTCCCACTTTTCTCCTAAAGATTCCTTTTCTACTCTAGATCTAACTAATGATTATTTTGAGGGAAAGGTTTCTTCTCTTAATGTGAATGAGTATTTTTCTTCTAGATACAATTATATTGGATAAGTATTTCATAAACATGAATGGTTTGTTTTGTGAGTCACATCTTGTAGGTTTGATGGACACCATTAAGGATATTCACATTCTTTTTGATGATAGCTCCAATGGAGTTACACCTTCTTCAGATGTTATGTGGGGATCTTCAAACTCTCTTGTTCCTTCTTTGCATCATTAGTTGCCACCTTTTGATATTAGAGTAGAGACACTTGAGTAGTGTTTGGAGGGTTCCTCCTTATTTTTTGAATGTGATCTACATTTTTCTTTATTAGATTTTGGATTGTCATCTACACCTATTTTAGCTATGGTGCATTTCAACATCTACATGTGGACACTTGAGTAGTGGTTAAAGGTTTCGTTCATTTTGAGGTTTCATCTCCCTTCTCCATTTCAAGAATAGAAAGATAACTTACATGCCTCTTTGGTACCATCTCTTCCGAAGGGGAAGAATGTTGGATCATGTTTAGCATTCATTGTCAAATAAGGTTCTTCATTAAGGGGGGTTATATGGTCTCTCTCTCTTTTCTCTCTCATGGGAAGTATTTTTTTTTCATATAGGACTTTCTACTTCTCATTCTTTAGAGAGTGTGTTCTACCTTCATTTAGGGATAGTTTTTTCCATAGAATTTTCTCATCTTCTTTATGAGTAAATTGTACTTGGGTACCATAAGCTATGATGTTGAGACCACTTTTTCTCCTCACTTAACCCATGCTTAAACAGGGGGTGGTCTAGTCATGATTAGGTGTCATCATGCTTAGGTGACATGCTTAGTTGGCTAGGTAGTTGATGTTGGTGGTTGGTAGGCTCACCTACTTTCCCCTCCAAAATAGGAAATTCAAATCCTATAATTTCCTATATATGTAACCTCATTATGTCATTTGATTAATCTCTTCATGATTCTATTTTCATCAATGTTGTTTATTTTTTGCACAAGATTTCTTGTCAAATCCTACAAAAATTAGATGCAATTGCTTGCTAATAAGAAATGAAAATCTTTAGTGATATGAATTTCTTATATAGATACAAAGAATGTAAAATTAAAAAATAAGTATAAATTAGTAATATTTGCAAACTAAACTCATATGTTTTATTTGGAAAAAGATTCTAAATCAATAATACTATACAATAAATCATATATATTTTTATTTGTTATAAAAAATATAAAAATATAAAATAATTATAAATTAACAATATTTGTAAAAATATCAAATTAACTAAGCATGTTTAAGTTCATATAATTTATTTTAAAACGATTCTAAATTAATATAAATATATAATAAATAATTTAAACAAGTTTTTAAATTCATATGTTTTATTTGAAAAATATTCTAAATTAATAATAATATACAAAAACTTTTATTTGTGATAAAAATAATATAAAGTTAGAAAATAATTATAAATTAGTAATATATACAATAATGTCAAATTAATAAACAAGTTCCTAAATTCATATGCTTTATTTTAAAGAGATTCTTAATTAATATAAATATACAATAAATAATATAAAAAATATGTATTGTAAATTTGAAATTCATATATTATATTTTAAAAAGATTTTAAATTAATATGAATATATAATAATCAAAATAGAAATATATATATTATAAATATATCATATACAGTTCAAAAGTGGAAAATTGCCACAAAATTCCAAGTAATAACAAACCTTTCATTAATTCACGAACTGATTCTTGTTCTTGTTCTATTTGAGAATCCCCTTTCATAATTCGACCATTTCGAACCCAAAAAAAAAACATTTAAAAAATGTTTTCCGATTAATTCGACAATTATTTTAGAAAAATATAAACGCCAAGAACGTCGCTTTCCTCAATTTCGTCATTCAGTTAATATGATAGAAGCAATGTATCTGGAAAGTGTGGTACAGGGATAAGAAATTCCCGAGAACATGCATTTATATAGATTTCGCACGTTCACCGTTTTCTGATTTCTCACGGTTGCCATTTTTCTTTCTCTTTTGTGGGTGGCAATTACTTCATTCTATACCCAAACACAACATAACAAAATCCCAACAGTAAATTTTTCACCTTTGCTTGACTGCCGTTTGCTTGTAACTTCATTGTTGGTGGATCTCTGTCTGGATTTCCAGATTTCTCGCAAAACCAATTTCCGTTATGTATTCGAAAGCGGTTTCCTGTCTGCGACACAGTTTTCCTTCACAAATCGAAACATATAAATTTTGTATTAGCAAGCCAAACATAATCATGTAAGAGCTGAAATTCCTCGTGTAACCAGGGTTCAATATTGGCTACAGTTGCAGCCTAAAGGTGAGGGTTTTACCAGCAAACTTGCAGTAATGAGGGATTTTCTATTTTGGGGGGATTAGGGTTTTGAAATTGGGTTGGATTATGAATACAGCGAGTCATGTACAAAAACCAGCTGCAGGAACTTGCTCAGAGGAGCTGTTTCAATCTCCCATCGTATTTCTGCATACGAGAAGGCCCCGATCATGCCCCTCGATTCAAGGCTGTTGTTACTTTTAATGGCGAGACTTTCGAGAGCCCCAAATTTTACACCACATTACGACAGGCCGAACACGCCGCTGCAGAAGTTGCTCTCAGTACGCTTTCTCGAAGAGGCCCTTCACAGTCTCTTGCCGCAAGAATCCTAGTAAGTATAATAGCCATTTCTTTCTTTTCCTAATTGTTATGATCGCTAGATTGAAATCAAGGTGTCCAACCCTTAAATCCCCAAATCTTTACTTCGAATGGAAAATAAAACACTTCCGTATGTGCTTTTTTTGAAAAAAACGTATCTTATGGCATGGGAGGAACTCGTGGAAAATCATTGAGGCTTTAATACTGGAGATCATTGTTCAAATCGTCCCAGACGTATCATGTGCTAATGTATACAAATATTCGGAGTGTTGAAATTGTGTAATCTACCACATCCGAATTCGGGTGTTTGGCTGGACTCACTGAAGGAGACCACCGATTTGATGGACATCCAATTTTGAGGTTATGCTGTGGATGTAGCCTATCCCAATCAATGAGGCCATGAATTTGATGGATTTCCAAGAATGGAGGAGGCCATCAATTTGGTAGACATGCCAAGAATGAACGAGGCGTTGAATTTGACGGACATCCAATTCTGGGTTTATGTTTTGGATGTAGAGAACCTCAATCAACAAGGCCATGAATTTTGTAGACATCCAATTCTGTGTGTGGTGTACCCCCAGAGGATGAGGTTATCGATTTAACAATAGAGGTTCCCCTGGGTTGTTACATCTAAGTCGGAGAACCCCTGTTGAGAACAACTTATCAATTGAATAACAAGAAGGAAAAAAAGCATATCCATAGATCAACATAGCCATAAACAAAGCATAAATTTAGCATTTTTTGATTAGATATTAATGTCATGTTCTTTGTTGTGAAGAGCCACCAATGTTGTGGCAAGAGTTTGCTTCCATAATGGAAAACTTGGGAAACTGTTGTCCCTGCAGAAAAATTTAAATGCTGCATTAGATTTAATTAATAGGAAAAGTTGTATTGGAAGCATAAAGAAGACAATTGGATGTGAAACAAATTATAAGATTAGAGCAAATTTTAGTCTATTTAAAGAGCCAGGTTTGTTTGAAATTAACTAAGAACCAGAGCTGGTCAATGGGACTGGAAAGGTACGACCATCTTAGAATAGACGGCAGGTGTCTTCTTGTCATCTCTATAAAATGATCTAATCTTCTCCAAAGAGTGATTGAATTGTCTCCAAAAGAATAGAAGGAAAAGTTAAAATTTAAACTTTTGCTCATACCATGTGAGAAAAACTAGCTGAATATAAACACTGTATTTACAGAAAAGGCATTTATTGGTCTTTCAATTTGAAAGATGTATCTAAGAGAGAAGATTGAAGTGAAGTTTAAGTTTATTTGAAGAGCTAACAGTGGCATGGCCAGAGTTTGCACCAGGTACTACAAGTTGTTTGAGTATTCAACTCCTCGTCTGGTTAAGATCTTGTAAATGTGATGGAACATAAAATGAAAGTTAATTTAGTGCTGGTTTTTAAGTTGAAACTTTTATGCTCCCGTGTTTAATAATTAGGAAAATTCAACTAAGCATAAGGCTTAAGCTCAAGCTTTGTTTTGTTTGCTGCATTCAGTTATGACATGGACGAGAAGCAAGCAACTAGCATTTGAAGTGAGGCTTGTGTTATATTTTTAATTGAAATAACTGCATGAGTTGGCATTTACCTGTCTGATGTGTTTATTTGAGTTGGTACTAGGGATTTGAAATTGGTCTGATGTTGCACGCAGAGTGGAATGAATGAATGAGAGTTAAATTAGTGGACTTCCTTCAAAAAGAAATTATGCTTGGATCAATATAGCCCACCATATCATGCAATTGAAATCAGAAATGCAGCTCTATTGGAAAAGCTACTGATGCAATGGCCAGAAGTTGCTGTTTCCTCTGTAGAGCCCTAAGGCCACAAGTGGTAATGAATGTCGTAGAACATGATTGCCAATCTGTGTAGAACCATTCTAAATGAGATGAAATGGGGTTGAAATTCAAGTTTTGAGGTCGGGTTTTAACCTTTAACTCTTGTAGTTACATATGCAATCACCAGGGCACCTAGTATCTCCAGTAATTTTGGAATGGAGTTGAGGTGATATTATGACATTTGGGCATATGTTGCATCTGAAAGCATGATAGCTGTGCAAGAGTTGGTATTTTCGCTGCCTTTCAAGTACTGGTGACTTGGCATCAAAGAATTCAAAAATTTGAAGAGTTCTTATGTTGAATGCACAATGGAATTACTGCAGGAGACTCAAGTTGGTGTTCAAGCTAGATTGTGTATAGGGTTGAATTGTCAATTGTACAATGCAAGCAGCTAATGAATTTAGAATAATGGCCTATGTCACCACTCATTGAAAGTTGACAAGAACCAAAAGATGGAAAATGTGGCAAAAATGAAGCATGGAAAGGTTTCTTTGTGAGAAATGATTCAGGTTCATTTTACTTAGTACTATAAAAATATAAATGATGTATCAAGAAAAAAACTGTGTCAAACTTTCATTACTTAATTGGTCATGGCCAATTGAAGACTAATATGTGTATAATGCATAAACTGACTGATTAATTACAATATACAAATTCATTATTGGTTTAAAATAAGATTGACCCCTAGTTTATAGCTGATGAATACAGCATACAACCTAGTATGAAGTTTGAGAAATTTTCTGGTGTCCTATTGAGAAAGTTAAATGTTTTAAAATAGATACAAATCAAGATTGAGATCATAATAACTATAATCTGTGACGAAAATGAAATTTGGTTTGAGTGTATTGACTCTTTTAATATCAGACTGATGCCGGCATTATCCTCTAGCAGTTGTCCTCATGTTTCATAGCAGATGGGGAGTAAGAAATGTGAAAACAGCAGTATGGAGGTCTCCAGTGCACTTCTGTTTACAAGATTATGACAAAGGCTTAGTGACTTCTAATATCACTTACTTACCATAGATTAAGCTATAGACATCTACCCCATGGTGGTGAATGTAAAAAATAAAGTAACTCTTTCATTTCTATAATAGAATAAGGGTGAGAACAGTTTGAGTATGATCACTTTCCTTGCATGTCTGCCCTTTTCTATTGTTGGAGCTGGGAAGAACTTCATATCTGATATAAAAATTTATTGAAAATAAGAGTTTGCAAATGGAGTTCCGGGAATCATTTCTGATAATCCTTATTTGACCAACAGGATGAAACTGGTGTTTGCAAGAATCTGTTACAGGAGATGGCTCAAAGGGCTGGGGTTCCTTTACCTGTATATACAACAACAAGGTCAGGACCAGGACATCTGCCAGTCTTTACATGTTCTGTGGAAGTGGCCGGAATGAACTTTCCAGGTGAAGCTGCAAAATCAAAAAAACAGGCTGAAAAAAATGCTGCCATGGTTGCTTGGTCTTCACTTAAACAGCGTAAGTTTCTATGTACAAGTGATTTCTGATTTCTACTGTCATGTTATTGAGTTTACATGTCTCACATCATTGCATATGCTTTGGCTGGTTGTATTGGGTTTGCTTATCATTGTCTTTTCAGATGTGTTGGGCTGTTGATGTCATTTCTAAACTTGTTCTGAATATTTTAGCTACATTCAATATCCTTGGGTTTGTATTGAAGCATAAAATGAATCTGAAAGCTGCTTGCGATTTTGGGAACATCTTAGTGGGCAAAATTCCTATTGTTTTTTGGTGGCCAGGGAAAAAAGAGCAATTTAACTTATGGAGGGTGCTAATATCTTTGTTAGTTAGGTTAGCTTAAGCCTCATCATTGGAGGAAATGGTATGCTAAGTGCCACAACTTGAGCTTATTTTGCTGTACAAGTTTCTTCTTGGGTTTTAGAGTTATGCAGTTTAAATGCCTGAAAGATGATAGATGAATGTATAAGATTCCAAGGTAGATTGACTTGGAAAATAAGTATTTGCTTCACGTATGATAAATAATCACTTGGCCTTCTCTTGAGTAACAAAACAATTATTGGAGGGAAACATGGCTGTTCATCATGCCTGCATGTCTCATTAACTTAATAATTGTTGTCCTAATCCTAATTGTAGGGCTGATTACAAGTTCCCTTCTTTTTAAAATGTTTTCCTTAAAGCATGGGAGAATGGCATTTGATAATCTTTCTGTATTGAATAGAACAAATTTAAGAATAGGACATATCTGTATCAGTACCCATTTCAGTATTAGAGCTTTATATGGAGACATCTAAAATTGAGAGTTGTTTTGTGCTGCTAGAGCAGAATTCTCTATAAGGAAGCCCTCCTTTTTATTGTATCAAAACTAATTATGGAACTTTCTAATTCAATCTGTAATAACTGCGTTTGTAAAACTTTGATGTTTTCAGGCTTCTTTAATGAATGGATTGACAGCCCTGCTTCTTGTTGCACCCATTTGGCATGAAATGTGAATATTTAGTCAGCTGAACCATCACAATAAATATGTAATGTTTCCCCTCTGATTTTTGCAACCCTGTGATTGCCCTGTGGTATTCAAGGGGATATAGAAAGCCAGGATTTGCAGCATTTCCCATCTACCCTTTTGTCATACAAACATCCTACTACCCCCTTCATGTGATCCTTATAAAAAAGCTTTTATTCAGCTCTTGAGGAATGCTACTTTCCTTACAGATAGGAACTTATCAAGTACTTTGCTTTGAATATGGGATGCATCGCAATCACATTCATTTCTTTTTAGTTTTTTCCAGGAAATTCAATTCTTCCTTATGTACCACATGAATGTAATGATACTTCTACATGTTTTCAAATTAATACCTTCATCCTAATCATTGACATAATGTAGTTTTATGCCATATCCTAATTTCTCCTTTTTCTTCAAGTTTGTGCAACTTTCAGTATCAACCACCGTATCTCTGTCAGTGTCAAGCGTTACATTACAGATTTTCTTTGTTACAAGAAATATAACCGTTTTCTGTGATGCTTCCCTTCATGTGGTGAACCTAAAGCATTTGACACTTGGAACCCCCTTTCCAAATTTAGTATGGGGTGTATTATATGGGGGCAGTCATTTTCTTTTATCTTCTTTTAGGGATAGTTGTTTGCAACATTGAAAGATTGTTGTAATGGTTCCTTGACTGCAAGAAGCTTGATTTTTTGATGATATTAATTAAAATTTCAGTTTTTTGAAGATCATATCTTTAAAAAGCTAGAGATGATGTAATCCTGTGTAATCATGCCAAACCAGTGCTATCTAAGGGGAGAAGGGCTGGCTTCAATGAACTTCCCAAAGGGGCAGCAGAGGAGGTCTTAGCAGGAGAAGCAAGTAGTTTGAGCATGAAGTAGGTGATGTGGTTCTTAACAACAGCCAATTATTTGGCCACCAGTTTGATTTCTTTTGATTGAGTCTCTTGTATTGAGCTAATTGGTTCTTTATGAAAGAGCATTGCAAGCCTGTTTGAGTGATGGCCATGGCAGTTTTAAATACAAGAGTGCTTGGTTACAGTGTCCTAGGATCAGGAGGAATGGAAATGGGAACTTGGGGAGTTTTAGGAACAACTGGACTTTTGTATTCCTATTTTAAGCTTAAAACTTCTGTATTTGTAAGAACTTTGACGTTTGAGGTAGAGACACAGGCAATGACATTCTTATTAGGCACCTATTCATTGAGATCTTTGTGATGGTTGAGACAAGACTTATTGTTAGCTATGACAGGATTCTTTGGCTAAGGGCTTCGTAGCCTTGGCTTCACTATTTATGGAGCTATTGTAGGTTTTGAAGAGTTTCTGCTTGGCACAGGAGACCAAGAGGAGGCAGATCAAGAACAACAAAGAAAAATCCTGAGAGAAAGAAACCCAAGCAAACTGTGGAAAAGAGAAAGCAAAGAGAGCTTTGAGGACCAACCTAAGTTGAAATGGAAGAAGATCCTAAGCATGTAGGAAGCACTTCTAATTTTGTCTCTGTCTCCTCCCCATCAACAGCCTGGAATTTTGATGGCCCCGTTTGAGCTCCAGGTGAGATGGGGGGCATTGTTTACCATGTCTATGGAAGGTAGAAACATAATTAAAAATTCTGAAAACCTGAAGGCCATTGAAACACCTCCACTCTGTTATGTTCACATTCACATGTCATCAAGATTGCATCCACTTCCAAAAAAGGAGAGAGATAATGTCAGAAGAAATGGTGCTGTCCATGTTCTTAGAAACAAGCTTGAAAAGTAAACCATAAGTGCACATAGTCACAGTATCTGCCACTCAACATAGCACCCCAGTAATAGTAATAGGGGCCATCAAAAATGAAAAGAAAAATTCTTCTCCTGTTAACATTAAGAACAATTTCTCTCATTATAATTGAGACAAAGCCTACACTAAACCAGTTGTGAGGGAGGTCACCTGGATTACCAACTTGTTAGCGTTTTCATTTGTCTTATTGGGATAGCCAAAATGGACAGCATGTGAGGTAGAACCTCTCTTCAAATTGGTAAGAGAAGCTCCCTTATTCAAAAACAAATAAAATTATCTACACAATTTAAATAGCTGTGTTTTTGATTTGGGATTTTTAACATACTGTGAAAGCATTAACATGCAACATGATATTTAATTTTTTTTTCCTTGCATTGCACTAAAGCTTAAACAAAGTCCAAGCTAATGCAAAAGATTTTCTGATTTTTTGGATATTCAAGCAAGCTTGCTCTAATATCTCAGTAGAATTCAAAGAACAGAAATTATATACTCAAAGGATATAATGATCATTGATTGTTAAAGCAAAACACAGCGTTGCAAAATTTTATAAGTTAAAAAAATAAACGGCGAAGCAGGAGCAAATACCACTCAATAAGTGATAAATCTAGTCTGAAGCCTAAAGTAACCACTTTTCTTTGAAGTTGAAAAAACTTCCACACAAGATTCCAAACAAGGTTGGACAATGAAATTCATAATATAAAACAGCCAGTGATGGATTGTCCTAGCTTTAGATTTTCTGTAACTTTGTTGAGAAGGGTAATCATACCCCCTAGATCTCCTTGGAGTTGTCTCATCTTCTATTTGTAGCCGTAGGGAGTCTTCTCACTTGTTTTTTTCTTTGTGAGTCAATTTGCCGCAGTCCGCTTCTGACATGACTCCAAATCATTATCTTGTTGCTTCTAATGATCTTCTAAGGCAATTTGTTCTACAATTTCAAAATCCGGGATTCTGTGAAATTCTTCAATGGCTTCATTACTCAATGTTGGTTTACCATCCAAACCCACATCCCATGTTTCTTGATAAAAAGAGCTACATGTAAGTAATAGTTGAAAACTTTGAGCAGATTAGTTAAAGAAACTGTTTATAGTAATTCTAACTCACAGGACATTTGGGCCAATGTCTTTAGGTGTTATGATGCTCAACAATGTTTAAATTTTAGTTTCTGCTAGGGAAACTGTCTTTTGTTTCCTGTTTGCTGCTTTGGTATGCATATTTTCCAAATGAGCAGACAGTGCATCCTTTTTTATGCTTAGTGTTATCAATTATGGACTGGGAATGTATGAAATATGAAGTATTGTGACTGGAGTATGTTATAGTTTCTTTATCCATCTGTTAGTTTTGCTCCTAGTAGAGTACTACTACACTACTTTACCAGAGATTTAGAATGACCAGCAATGGGTGTGCTTGCACGAGAGTACATTCCATGCAATGCTTTGAAGGTTCAATCTTTGCAGTAGGTTTTCTGTAATGTCTTCAATGTCCTTTAACTCTTTCAAACCAGCATTAAACATTCCTTATGCTTTAGGTCCATGGAGGGGCTTCCTAAAAAATTTCAGTGGGTGTCACTGAGATTTTGTAGGATTATCTTACAGTGGATGATGTTAATGTTTTGAACCAGAATAGCAGAGAAACAAAAGATTCTTAGCACAAAACATGCAAGAATAGATGACACAAAAAGACACTAATATTTATCCTAGGAAAACCCTCCAACCTGAGGGGAAAAAACCCAGCCACACAAGAAATGATGCTTTATTGATAAAATAATAGAGATCTGTGTACAATGCTTCAAACTGATCCAGCAATCCATCTACTACACACAAAACCAGCAACATAATGCGTGTCTAACACCCAACCAATTATTACGATAAGTAATTGGTAAATTATTTGATGTATTGAATGAAGAACAAATGCGTTCTTAAATAGAATTACAAAGGACGATGTTTCTAACAGGAAACAATCGTAGAAAATAGAAACAATATCTACAAGATATTTACACAATAGATAACCATTAAACATAATAGAAAGATATTATTTTAATACCCTCCCTTAATGGTTAATCTATCAACTACACCAAGCTGCCCCGTGAATTTAACAAACTTATCTAGACCAAGAGGCTTGGTGAGAATATTTGTAGTTTGATCCGCAACTGAATTGTCCCGTCTTCAACCAACTGCCGAATGTAGTGGCAATGAACGTCCACATGTTTGGTTCTTTCATGGAAGACTGGATTTCTGGCAAGCTTGAGAACGCCCTCATTATCAGCAAACAAGGGAGTCAGACCTACTTGAGACATCTGCATATCCGCAAGCATCCGAGGAAGCCAAACTGCTTCACAAGCTGCCTTAACAGCTCCTCGATACTCTGCTTCTGTCAAGGAGAGACATGTTGCCTGCTACTTTTTACTAGTCCATGTGATTACACCAGATCCCAAACTGAACACATATTCAAAGGTTGATTTCTTATCATTAACCAAACCTGCCCAATCTGAATTTGTGAACCTACTGAGTCTAGGGTCATGACTACGAGTGTAAAGAAGTTCATAATTAGGGGTGCCCTTCACATAATACAGCACACGCTTCGCTGCTACCCAATGATCAGCCTTGGGGGCTGTCATGAAGTGTGAAATATAGCTGACTGCAAAATTGAGATCATGTCTAGTGGCAGTAAGATAGATTAGACTGCCCACTAGTTGCCTGTAAGTGGTTTCATCAACAGGAGTAGAATCAGACTTGGCTGATAACTTCAGCCCTTTCTCCATAGGTGTAGAAGCAGGTTTACAATCCTGCATTCGAAACCTGTCAATCAAGTTCCTGACATACTTAGATTGAGAAAGAAAAATGCTGCCATTAGTCTGCCAAAACACCTAAACAATAATGGAGAAGCCCCAAATTGGTCATATCAAAATCCTTGCACAAGTCTTGTTTGATTTCTGCAATCAAATGTGCGGAACTGCTAGTGATGATCAAGTCATCCACATAGACAACAAAGAAAAGAATATCATCACCAGAGCGTTTGATATACAGATTACTGTTAGAAGGACAACGCTGAAAACCATGAGCAACCAAGTACTGATCAAGCTTTATGTACCATGCTCGAGGAGCTTGTTTGAGTCCATAGAGTGCTTTCTTGAGTCTACATACTTGGTGTTTTGTGTCAGCAACCTTGAAACCAGGAGGCTGCGTCATGTAGACTTCTTCCTACAACACACTGTTGAGGAAGGCACTCTTCACATCCATCTGATGAACTTTCCATCCACACTGAGCTGCAATGGTGAGAAGAAGACGAATTGTACTCATCTAGGCAGTAGGAGCAAAAGTCTCCTCATAGTCAATGCCCTCCTGCTGTGTGAACCCTCGAGCAACTAATCTGGCCTTGCATTTATCTAAGGTACCATCTGCATGATACTTGACCTTACATACCCATTTGCAGTTAATGAGCTTCTTCCCTGATGGAGGACCAGAGAGAACCCAGGTGTGATTCTTCAGAAGACTCTGGTATTCTACATCCATTGCCTGTTCCCACTCTGGAATTCATGTTGCCTCTTTAAATGTTTGAGGCTCATAAATGCTATGTAGGTTGGCAATGAGAGAAAAAACCCAGAAAAATCCGACGAAGACCCATAAGAGATCTGAAAAAACCCAGAAGGAATTTGTAGTCGGATTTGAAATCCACTGGCACAAATTTTGAGACACGGAAAACGAGGCACCCACAAAATTCTAAGACCAACCTAGTTGAGCTCTCAAAAACCTCAGAAGAAATCTATTTGAAGATTTCGGATTTGGCACGCAAAAAGAGGGTTTCGAAAGAAACCCTAGCCGTCTGCAACAATTTACAAAAATGGCGCAATAAAACACCACAAGTTATAGAGAAACGACCATAAAGGTCGAAAGAAATCTTTGTGTGCAAAAGAAACTCTAGTAATGGTGTCACGCGGGTTGTAGAATGCCAAAAATAGCGCTAGTTTGCAGAAAAAATCCAGGAGGAGAGCATAGGAGTTGAAGAAAAAATGGCCCAGAAATAGAGCGCAGAACTGTGCAGAGAACACAACCTAGAAAGAGAGCGCGGGAGTGTGCAGACCTGCAGCGCGAGTTGCAGAGAAGAACCACGGGCAAGGAAAAATGAAGCCACCTGCAACCCATGAAAAGAAGGCAAGAGTCATGCAAAACAAAAACCCTAGATGGGTTTGTATGTTACCATGAGTAAACTCCCACAGAAAAAATCTGAAAATTTAATGAGAAGATAATTTCGAAAATAAAATTGTGAAATTTTTCGAATAAAATTTCGCTCTGATACCATATTACGATAAGTAATTGGTAAATTATTTGATGTATTGAATGAAGAACAAATGCGTTCTTAAATAGAATTACAAAGGATGATGTTTCTAATAAGAATCAGTCGTAGAAAATAGAAACAATATGTACAAGATATTTACACAATAGATAACCATTAAACATAATAGAAAGATATTATTTTAATACCAATGCACAAGACAAAGAAATATATAGAAGACTTGACTCTTCATCTTCGAAACTGAAGACTCTTTACATTCCAAGCACAAGTCTCTTCATTTCAAATGGATGTCTCTTCACATCTCCATGCAAGTCTTTTCAATTTCCAAATGCAAGACCCTTCACATTTCTTGGACAAGTGATTCGCCTTTAGGAGAAAGATAACTCCTGACGCTTTATAACATCAACATTCCCTCTTAGCTAGGGAGGTATCTTTCCAGATTCTCATGTCATGGATTCTCTCAACATGACCCTCACAATGGTTACACCCATTGTGAGAAAATCAAAAACTTTATCACGGATTCTCTCAATGTGATATTGTCATCTCAACATGACGTTCACCATGGCTACTCCTAGAGGGTGAATAACACAAGAGCTAAGTCATGGAGTCTCTCACATGACATCCACCATAGCTACTCCCAGAGGGTGGAACAAGGGCTTTCACCTCAAACTTCTTTCGCAAAGAAGAATGCATTAACAAG
>MU225187.1:1585574-1596499 GCA_018584345.1 Thuja plicata | reverse complement strand
TTATTAGTTCTTTGGTGGTTTCTTGTTCTCCGTAGTCCCTCAACCCTTTGATGATGAGATTGGCTGCCCTCTCACTTATTTCTTTTTCTTCCCTAATCTGACTCCTTATTTGCTTTCCAATGATTTCATTGGGTGTATTTGCGGCCCGCCTTACTATGTTGGTCCAAGACTTGACTTCTTCAATTTGTTCTCTTATCTGATTTTCTTTTTGTTCCATTGCTGCCATGGCGGATTGTATATCTTTAATTTGCAGATTGTCATCCTTGCCTCTGCCATTATCTCCTCCTATATCTCATTCTGTAGTTTTTGTCTCCCTTAGTTCTTTCCTCAATAAGGTCAGCTCGTATTCCCCTTTTTCTAGGTTGAATTGTAACTTTTGGACTTGTTCTCTAAGAGTATTCACCTCTTTCGTTAACTCCCAGTTACTTTCGCTGATCTTTCTCATTTTTGTGTCTTCCATATGGTTCTTCTCTTCTAGTGCTAGCAACCTTTCTTTTACAAGTACTAGGTCATTGATGTATAGGTCTGGACACCAAGACATAGGCGTTTTTGTGGGGCTGTAGATGTTTGACCTCTCATCATCTGTTATTCTTGCCGATTGAGGTACCTCTACTACACTCTTATCGTTTCCAATCTGTTTCCTTTGCCTCATTTGGATGACCTCTGTGATCTCAGTGACTGATTTTCTTATTACCGGCCTTGGCAAAATGATTGTCAACTTACCCTTCTTAGCATATCTGGTCTTTCTAGCATTCCTTCTTCTGATTATGCCCTTATATTGTTTCGCGTTCACGTATATGTAGTTTCCTCCTGTGGGTAGTGCATTGAGTTGGGGGAAACCCAACAAACTCGGTGTTAGATTGCTTGTGATAGTTCCAGAGCTGATTGAGTTCCCAAGTCCAACAGATGGGAACATTCCCAGAAGAATCAGAAATCCTCCTTGTTGGTTCAGCCCTATGGCTGAGTCTTGCAGGAGGTTGTTCCCTTGGGCTAGCACCGAGTTATTATCAATCCTTGAACTGGGCCGTGTGTCTAGGACTGAATGTGATGCTTTTATATTTGCTTGATCACCTGGTGTGATAAGCGTAAGTGCCTGTTCAGCTGATTGAGAGGTGTGCATTGTGCATATGACTGGTTGTGGTATCCTTATCCTTGGTTGATCGTCTGATGTGATATGTTTGATGTCATGTACCTCTGGTTGAACAATTTGCAGTGTAACTGTGACCGGTTGTGGTATCCATGTCTCTGCCTGGTCCCCTCGTATGATCTGCCTAAATGTATGTTCTTCTGGCTGATGAATGTGTGGTGTGCCTATGGTTATTAGTAATACTTTTGCCTCTGGTGGACCCTCTTGAATGAGATGTTTGGGAACCTGTTCTGTTGATTTAGTTTCCACTATCGTTGATTGACCACCTGGAGTGGTGCTCTTTGAAACTTGTTCTGCTGCCTGAGGATCCTTATAAACTGTCCCGTCTTCTCCCTCTTTACCCTCCATACCCGGTAAAATAAGGTTTAATGTTTATATTTTACTGTTTAAACGGGTCTAGTTTTTGTTTTGAGAAGCGCACGTATAGTGCAGAATTTTTATGCGGGTGTAAACTTTACTAATAAATATTTCAAAACAGGAAATGGGAAATATTAGGTTAAACAAAGAATGCATAAAGAAAGGGATCTGAGAAACTCGTGGGTCACACCTTGATGCTCTGGTGAACCCTAGAGCCTTGATTTGGTGTTGCTTTTTATGCCCTGTCTCTGTCTCTGTCTCCTCACTAGAAAAAGAGGAACGTCTTTGTGTTTTTTAACTCCAGTGGTCGCATTCACGCTAACAGGAACCAAATTCATTTCCTTAAATTGATTGGTATTAATGTTATTTTTTACATCGTGTTTCATGGACTGAAATTTGGGAGAAGTTTTGGAGTCCCACACCTTTTTTCATTCCGAGATGATCATATTATAGATAGTATACCATCTCTTGATAATTGTGATGAACTACCATATGATGATGATTTAGAAGAGCAATTTAATTATTTAGTAGGTGTGTGGATTATAAGGCCATCCTTTTTGTTGTCGTTGTGGATTATAAGACCTTCCTTTTTGTTGTCGTTGTGGATTATAAGGCCTTCCTTTAATCAAAACAAGTTTAGGGAACAAATTCTTGGCCTGTTTGGGCTTTGTTTTATCCAGGCTCTTGGCAAGCTTCATAAGGGTTCATGAGCCTTGCTTTGTGCTTGCCCTAATAAAAAACAAGTAGAGGGAACAAATTTTAATGACCTTTTCTTTCCTATTACATACTTGACATCTATCATAACAATTTTAACTTGTGTTACTATTTTTAATCTTGAAATTCAGTAGATGGATGTAAAGACAATTTTATTTCATATTGATTTGGAGGACGAGATCTCCATGTCACAACTAGAGCACTATATTGAAAGGTTAAGAAAGATTTGGTTTGTCAATTGAATAAATCTCTCTATAGTTTAAAACAATCTCTTGAAATCTATTAAACAATTTGATTCATATGTTTGGACTTGGGTTTCATCATGCTAAGTCAAACCCTTATGTTCGAAAATGTGGAGAAGGGAATTCGCCACCCTCGAGATTGATATTGACCCTTGCGCCACCTCACTCAACTAGCGCTCTGGTGAGCTAGGGTGATCAAGAAGATTAATTAACTAAATAGAACTTGAAACTCAAATGAACACAAGGTCAATTAAAGAAATTGAAATAACAGTATGACACTAACAATTATGAATATTTTGACTATTGAAAATAGGAGAGAAAACAATGAAGATTGATTGGCTGACTTTGTGAGCTCACTATCCTGGGCACCTATGCGAGTCTAGGACTATAGCGTGGATGCAAGATGTTAGCATGGCACACGTGTGTCTTGTACAAACAGGGTATGGAGGCCAGAACCATAACGTTTCAAGACCAATAACTAACTAAACAAAAATTAAATTAAGCTAGCCGCTAGTAATAGAAAGTATAAATAAGATATAAAAGCATCTATGAGAGAGAGAGAGAGAGAGAGAGAGAGAGAGAGAGAGAGAGAGTTGAATTTATGATGCTATATTTTGCCCCCACTTTAGTGAGCATATTATTAGTGAAGATGCGAGCTAAAGTAGAGAAAGTTACTTGAGGGTCTTTTGTCCATATGGAGTTGCCCCTAGGGAAAAGACCCGAATTTTTACAAGATCATATTGTAGCACGCAAGTTGTAGACAAGCATGCTAGATGAAAGAGATAATGATGAGATAGTGATCATTGGTGGTATTCTAGTGTGGGTAGCAAGTTGTGTTATGCTAGATAGCCATACAATAGAGGGATTTTGATTTCACCAATACAACTAGCAAAGGCTAGATATTGTATGATAAGGCAACTTTAGATCACACCGATGTGAGTAGCAAAGACTAGATAGTCGTACGATAGGGTGAGATATTTTGTTAGCAGCGATATGGGTAGCAATGCTAGATGGTCGTATGATAGGGTGAAAGATATGCACCAGTATGGGTAGCAAATGCTAGATGGTTGTATGATAGGATGAAATATTTGATAGGTGGATTGGTCCTCATGGAGGTAGATACAGTAGATTATTTTTTTTTCAAAATTTTAGAAAAGCCTATGATATAAATATAATAGCTCCTTAGAATGAATGTGTTGCACAAAGGGGGAAATTATACATTCTAAGGAGAAGAGATATTATGGAATGTCACCCCATAACATGTGACACATTATCCACAACATCAAGACAAGAAAGCAGAGACAAGGATCTAGTTATTCGATGTCAGTGCCTATAGTAGTGAAAAAAATTATGAGATTTGGCTGCATATGAGTATTTCATTAGGGTCAAAGCCTTTGGATCTGAAGAGGAGCATGTGAAGACAAAGAAAAATAAAAATTTGGGTCAACATGGAAGACGACCTAAATGCCCCCAAAAATTTGCATCATCCTTGAATGTTGAAATTCAATGTATGACAAATAGAAGAGTAAGATAACAAATAGAAAAAGCGTACATATGACACTCTATCTCCAAGTACAAACAGAGTAAATTGGGTCCTACAAAGGGGCACAACATTTAAATACAAGTATGAAGGAACACAAACATGCACTATCTAATCTACATATGTAGAAGTGGAAATTGCCTCATAAGCCCTCCACCAACTAATCCCCATCCTCCCAATCTTGATCATATGGGGAGGAAGGCCGAGATTGAAGTGGAACGACCACTACGATAGCCCAAGTGCCTCATCGACACCCGAAGCCAAGGATAAAGATGCCTTGACATTCTCATCCAAAACCTCAATTGAGGCAACTGTGAGGGATCATGTAAAGATTGTTGTTGATGACAAAATATTCTTAAGTGAGTTGAACATATATGTCTTGTAAGACATAGATGATTCGACTTGTGACAAGACAAGATGAGTGACATCACTTACCTAGGTAAAAGGGGTGGTGAAATTCTGGAGAAGATGGAGTCTTCTCTAGTACAAGCACAAACACAAACAGAGGATATGTCAGAGAAGACTTCCGATGGTGGAACTTGTGCATGGGCCCCTACTCAAAATTTCTCTTGAAGGATGGAGGAGATACCCTCTGATCTACTGTAGTGGGCTTGAGAACTCGAGGAAAGTTGGGACAATGATCAACAGATGACGCAGGTTGGGCAAACATGACTGCACTTGACACCACCTGTGTATACAACATGGTTATAGGTTCAGGGAATAATGAGACATCAAGAAGCGTGGTGATTAGAGGGGGTTTCTGGGAAGGAGAGATGAAAACCTAGACCTAGTTAACGCGAGGCTCGATGGTCACTCTCGGAGCAATAGGAAGCAAAATTGAAGATTAGTCAGGACGAGAGATGGACACAGCAGGATTTGAAGCAGGAGAAAGAGAAAGTGATATATACACGGTAATTAAGGACTCAGTTTCGACCTTCACGGTGACCTCACACTCTTAGGCCCTAGCCCACTATCGATGCTTATGCTTGCGTGCGAGCTAGTTCCGGTGAAGGTGTAGACTAGGATGAGGAGCTTGCGGAGGCTCAGTGACATCCTATTCTATTGGGGAGGTCCTCAATGTAGTGTCTATTAATGAATTAGGAGGTGCTATCAATGGGGCAACTATAGGTCAGTCATGGGTGCCCTTCCTCGTTTCTCTTTGTGAGAGGTTGGAGGAATATACAAAAACCTCGAAGGCTAGGAAGCAAGTGCTAGAGGAGATGAAGTAGTCCTTGATGACCTCTTACCCTTACTATATAGAGAAGGGAAAAAGATGTCCTTTAGGATCAAATACTTGAATTGAGGGCATGCATTACTTTGATAATATTGATGCCTTTCCCTTGTCTGCGCTAGGTGTAGACGCAAGAACGAAAGACACCACTGGAGGTTGCGAAGTCCTTGGTAGGCAAAAAGGCTTCCCTTGTAATATACACTTTCCTTAGGCCCCTGATGAAGAGGGAATATAGGATGAAGCATGCTAAACCATAGGGGTGGGCTGAGACGAAGGGATGAAGATGGGAGGGGCAACGTGTGCTATAATTTTGTAGGAAAGATTCCCAGCCTTGTACTTGTTATAAGCTATGAGTGACAAATCCTATAGGGGAAGAAGGACCCTACTGGAGTAGGCCATAAATGATCCAACAAAAGCCCCCACGGGATACTAGGGGCTGATATCCAATGTCTTGTATAGTGTGTGGTACCCTTGTGGGAAAAGTTAAGGCACTTGTGGACCATCGAGGGGACCGTCCCCATAGAGATCAACCGAGGATACTCAAATTCACTTAGGAAAGGTCCAACTAAGGGATAATGACAAAAATTATAGAAATTGGAGGAAGTGATAGTGTATTTTGTGTCTCAGTGGTTCCTCGACACTCATCATATCACACATAGTGTAGTACATTCATGAAGAGTACCTACCTCCTCCATGATGATATCCACTCTACACGCATGATCATCCATCACACCTCTCACGATGTTTCCATTGATCTAAACTAGAATATACAACCTGGGAGAAGGCTCTCCGCTATGAGTGACATCTAGAGAGGTAAACGATAACTTAGTATTATGCATCCTCTGATTGAGTGGTGAGATGGGGACGATGGTCAATATATTGATAAATGGGCTATCACTCAATGGAGGGGGAGAAGACGATGATGTAGAGATATAATTTGTGAAATGTGGTGGAAAAATATTAGTGTAAGAATGAAGTTCATTGTTTCTCTTGTTCATCAACTTGTTTTATTTTTTCTTCCTTTCATCAATTCAGATGGCATCGTGTCTATGTGGTTTTGGATGAGATGTCAAAGACGTATACAATGCTTGATGTCATGACTGGGTATGCTATGAAATAGGCAAAAAATTGAACCTTCATACCAATGAGGCTTTAGGTAGTTGTCAAGAAGAGGTTGAATCTTGGGGATGTTAGATTGGGTGGTTGCCGTTGCACCAAAAGCTCGAACCGTCAATGGCCGATACAACCACTAGACATATAAATCCACAGGAGGTTGTTAAACCCTTGTCACCAACTGCTGCATGGAATGACTGAGACCAAGGGCACACACCTTGAAACAATCCCTCCCTAAGGACATGCATGGGGTTGGAACCTGTGACCTAGGCTCTGATACCAATTGTTATATTGGGTGGTTGCCGTTGCACCAAAAGCTCGAACTGTCAATGGCCGATGCAACCAATAGGCTTATAGAAATCCACAAGAGGTTGTTAAACCCTTGTCACCAACCGGTACATGGACTTACCGAGACCAAGGGCACACACCTTGCAATGGGGGAGAGTCATTAGGATGTCCTTTAATAACTTCTACATGATACTTTCATAGGAATCAATTAACTTGGTAAAGACCTGATCCCTCTGAGGTTCTGTAGAGAAGTAATTCCTTTATGTGGTTAGAGGGAGTGTAATTACATTAGCTGTTGTTTTATTCTTCTAGGACCCACTTAAGGAAGATGTACCTCTATAGGTGTTTGAAGAAGATTCTCTAAATTGATCCATGGTGTGTTGATAATCTGTTAGAGCACTACAAAGATTGGTAAAATTAGGATACTGTTCCAAGTAAAATTTCTCCCTTAATATTGGCTGCAATTTTTGGATCAACATATTTTAAATTCGGCCATTTGATAGGGTATAAGGAAATTTTATGGATATGGACTGGCTTGAGATGAAGTTGGTCACTTTCTCATTTGGATTTTGTCTGCAATGAACAAGGTCAGTACCAGTGACCTTATATCCTATGTTTTCTTGGAACCAAATGATAAAGCATCCATGAACTGATCCAAAGTCTAGATGGAATAATTTGGAAGAGAGCTAATACCATTCCATCACGGTCCCTTTAAGTGATTGGGATAATAGCTTAAGTAGAACATAATCTAGGTTATGATAATCGCAGCACAGATTAAGAAAGAAATTGATGCAGAGATGAGGATCCCCATCACCAATATACCTATACTAGAATTTAGGGACTCAACACCCTATGATAGAAGAATGTTAAGAAATTGCATAGAGAGTGGATTGTGATGATAATATGAAGCAAGAGATCTCTGATTAGCCGCAGTGGAAAGATTGGCAAGATGTTTCTACAATTGACCCATTTTTGTAATATGGCATTGAGAACAATATTATGAGGAAAGGGGGGTGGAGGTGGATTACCTGTGCCACCAACAAGAGAAGAGTATCCATAGCGCCAACACCTGGGATAGTCCTGACATTAGCACCAGTATTTTGTGTATTGTACCCCAAGGGGACCCTATTCATAATGACACTAGGTCTTGTATTGCTAGACAAGGGGTCAATGTTAGGGCTCAACTCTATTATATGCATAAACACCCCATACATAGTGACCCTAATCATTGCACCCATGTCATTAGATTGAGTATCCTTTGGGATAGGTAGAGTGAGAGATACATGAGTACCTACGATCTTCCCTAGTTCCATCAACTCTTCAAGGTCTTTCTTATCTGAAATTAGCATCTCTCTCATATTGCTAATGATGGTCCTAGCCTCAGAATGAATATCCTCCTTATTGAGAAAAACCTTCAAAATTTCTCAAATTCTCCTTAAGAGATTGAATCTAATTAATCTAAACAATGGAAGAAGATTCATGGTCTACTATGTGAGGAGAACAAGGAGGAGAGTTTGTCAGAATGGATTTCTCAAAACTAGATCTAGGATAAGTATTAAGCCTCAATATTAGATTGAAAGAATGTGATCTGAAAGGGTTATTAGAATCGCATTCCCAGTAAACATTGGGATCGGTCTAGTTGGACTATATCGGTCAGGGGGAATGTTTGGCCTTAAGGATCTCGTTACAACAATTCCTGAAGCAGTTTGAGTGGTGAAGCTCATAATGAGCTTTACAACATTTAAACACTTGATTTGAAGAGAACCAAAGTTGTACTTGTGTTCACAAAATGTGAAGAAGGGAATTTGAAACCCTCAAGATTGATAAAATCCCAAGGGACAAATCAACCCTTGTGCCACTTCACTAAACTAGTGCTCAATTAAGCTAGGGTGATCAAGAAGATTAATTAACTAAATAGAAATTGAAATTCAAATGAGCAAAAGGTAAATTAAAGAAACCAAAATAATAGTAGGATACTAATAGATATACATATTTTGACTACTTAAAATAGGAAAGAAAAAAATCAAGATCAACTGGCTAGCTCCATGAGCTCACTATCTCGGATGTCTGCATGAGTCTAGGACTATAGTTTACAAATGCAGGATGCCAGTGCAACACAAATGCATCCTATATGGAAAGAGTACGAATACTAGAACCAAAAAGGTTCAATACCAATAACTGATTAAACTAAGTAAGCTACAAGTAGTAGAAAGTACAAATAATCTATAAAAGAAACTATTTCACAGAGAGAGAGAGAGAGAGAGAGAGAGAGAGAGAGAGAGAGAGAGAGAGAGAGAGAGAGAGAGAGAGAGTGTACAACCCAGANGAGAGAGAGAGAGAGAGAGAGAGAGAGAGAGAGAGAGAGAGAGAGAGAGAGAGAGAGTGAGTTTACAACCCAGAGGTAGAAGAATCCATAGATTTATTTCTACCTCCTCCTTTGAAACCTACACACAAGACATTGATAAAAATGTTGGGATTGCTTGTTTAAGAAGCCTTCCACAATCAAACTTTCATTTTGGTGTTTCCACCTCCACAAACAACCGTGATAGATAGATAATGGATAAACGATAAATGATCAATGATAATAAATAAACAAGAAAATGCTTAACATATTATGATATTCCAATCAAATGAGATGAGATGAGTGTGAAACAAATCCCCTTCAAGACCAAAAAGTCAAAGCTTGGTGCTATGAAGTTGAGATTGAGCTAGTGAGTGAGAAAGGTGGTAGAACAACAACGTAGGATGACCAAAGAGTTGTGAAACTTGTCCAAGATGATGAAGAAGATACAAGAGAATATCCAAGATGTCCAAGAGAGTCTCAAGAGCCAAGAAGAATTTTGAATCAACAAGAAACATATCAAATGAAGCTAAACCATGAAATTTTAAGAAATCCAAATGATTTTCGACATCAGTGGGAAGTGGGAAGAAGTGTTACATTGTAGAAACAACTGTTGTAATGTCCCAACAACCACCTACATGTCTACAAATTCATGGGATGAGTGTGTTGCGTAGATGTCTTCGCAGTGCACATGTGTCCTAAGCCAAGAAAGCCATGTGGTCGAGAATTCAGACATGGGATGTGACAAGGCGGATGGGTTGATACTGAGGCTTACATGGAATTTCAATTTTTGGCTAAGGTGTAGGCATTATGGAATGAGGAATTACATGAGGTTTAATTTACCAGACTACATACATAAATAGTAGTGATAATTTTTCATCTACTTTAAGATGTATTGATATTTGGTAATGGTAAAATAATAACTATCATACCTATATTTTAACAAATCTATGTTAAATACAATGAAATATATCAAATTTCAAATAAGTTAATGTTCATAAACATGAAAAAAATCAATGAACATGAATCTAATAAAAAATTTGTCAAGAATCTCAATAGATATGAGAAAGTTAGCAAAATCGCACCTAACTCATACATTGATGCAATAGAAAACTATAACGAACTTCAAATCTCATCTACACAATGTAGCTACAAAGAAAATTTATCATTGTTAGAAATCAAAGAGAGAATTTTCGCATAAATGCACTCCATGGATGTAAGATAATTATGTCTATAATTTAGTAATAGTCAAAATTGTATAATAAATGAATTTAAATTAAATAAATAAAATATATCTATATTTACATTTTTTTTTAAATATTAGTATTAATATAAATATAATAACAAAATTGATTGTAAAAATACTACAAGGTGAAATGGTCTATAAATGACCACATGACCACAATACATAGCACATTGAGAAATAAAAATAGATTGAAACTAGTTGTTTCATTATGTGATGAGATGAATGAAATAACGTATTCATACGATGTCATCACTAATCAATCTCAATTAAAACCTTATTCTTACCACAAACAACAATTGCCAACATAGTGGCTAGTACTTGCCTTCATAGTATTGCCTTTGTAGTAAAATAGATAGATAATTTATTTTAGAAAATAAATAAATAAGAAATAAATATAAAATGTTTTTATAAATAGTGAAGCAATATTTCAAAGTATTTATTATAAACTAGCAATTTCTCCTTCGGGTGCATTGGGTATGCTAAAGACTTGTGGAAGGTGAACTTGAAAAAAATTTGGTATGGTTTTTGTATAAATTTTTGTAATACATAAAGCTAAAATTAAATCTTTGAATCAAGAATATAATCAAGTTGTATTACCAACACACACACACACACACACACACACACACACACACACACACACACACACACACACACAGAGAGAGAGAGAGAGAGAGAGAGAGAGAGAGAGAGAGAGAGAGAGAGA
>MU225187.1:1569204-1585295 GCA_018584345.1 Thuja plicata | reverse complement strand
CACACACACACACACACACACACACACACACACACACACACACACACACACACACACACACACACACACACACACGTTGGCAAGTGATCAATTTTGTATGATGTGTTCCACTTTTTGGTTGTCATTTGTGGCAACACATCTGACATACTGATCGATTCATTTAAAGTTAAGTTTTTTTGACTCTGAAATTGGCTAAGTATAGAAGCAAAAATACAAAGGTATTTTGAGTATCGAAGCGAGCTTAGAATAAGATAGTATGGGGGTATGTGTGACCACCACCTAAGATCGATTTTGTTTTGGCGATGTTTACAGTGAGTTAGAGAGATTTGAAGACAGACAGACAACAACAAGACAGTGATACAGAGAAACTAGACAGAAGCGATGATTCAGGGAGTATGACGTGGACTCCTGGCAATCAGAGTTGGATTATGATTGTTGATAACCTATATTTTGATTATGTAAGAGCGCCGACTATACATTTGATATTTTCTCTATTAAATGTATTTTTTATTGAGAGACGACTATTTAATATTTGTATTTGAGAGCCGACTTGGTAAAGAAGAAAGATATATATGTAAGATCTTTTGTTGAGCGAAAAAGAGTTGTGTGAACTGAGTTTTGGATATGATATGAGAATAGCAGAGCAGAGGATGATAGAGATCATTGAAGAACTATTACTGGAACTATCTAAGCATTAGAGATGCTTGTTTTGTTCATTACTGAGAACGTTTTGTAACAGAACTATATTGTAAGAGTTGTATGCTCAGTTGGCCCCTAACAGGGTGTTGTATACCTTTAACAGGGTTGTTATTCCTCTAACAAGGAATTGTACTATCTAATATTCAGCTCCTAACAGGGCTAGGTCTCATAACAGGGACACTATACTTTAGTGCATGCTTGTGGGTACCATCCCCACCAGGGTTTTCCCTTGGCCAGGGTTTCCTTGACAACAAATAATGGTGTTATGAGTACTGTTTTATTTTCTTATGTTCTTCTCATTTCTGCAAGCTTATGGATTATTTATAATTGGTTCAAAAGTTTTATTAAGTGTTGTAATACTGATTCACCCCGCTCTCAGTATTACCTAATCCTAACAATATATATAGTTAATCTTAGATTAAGGGTTAAGTTTACAATTAGGGTTATTGTTAAACTTCAAATTAGTTATAGAGATAATTTGATTTTATAGCTGTATAATCTCAATGCTGAAATATATTAATTATTATTTTAAAATAATACAATAGCTATAAATGTTTCAATCAATATTAAAAATATCATTTATTTGGTATTATTGGTTGCCTTCAACTCTAAATTTCAGTTGATCATTATAATACTAGAATTGTGGACACTCTCCACTACATAGCTCTTAGACCTTAAGGAGCACACAAAACTGAGAAGGGGGGGGCGGGTGTTAATTAATTGTACACAACAATATCAAACTTTAACCATCTTATAAAATTTAAACTCAAATTTGCATGATAAACATGAAAGCAAGATCATAACATAGTAATCAACACAACACCAATATTTTTGAATTTAAAACCTTGTTACGAGAAAAACCATGGTGGGGATAGAACCCACAAGATGAATGCACTCTGTTAAAAGTACTATACCCTATTAAGGAGTATTACAAAGGGGAATGCACATGCATTCAGGCACACTGCATAGGGCTCACTTCTCAAATACAACAAGGATCTCATCCACCAAAAATGATATCATCCACAAAGTCTTAACAAATAAAAATGTTATCATCAACAAATTAAATAAAGTATCTATCTCCATAGTAACTTATAGTTTTAGCAAGACCACATAAGTCAGTATGAACCAACTATAACAATCCACTCGAAGAATAAGTATTACTTTTAAAAGTAGATTTAGTTAGCTTACCCAACTAACACTCCTTACACATCGCATTAGCTGGCTTAAAAAATTCTAGGTAAATCTTTTACTTCATTTGTAGTGTTTATCTTCACAATGTTATCAAAGGTCACATGAAAAAATATCTCATGCTACAACCAACTGTCATCAATCTTATCAATCAAACATCTATTCAGTGACTACATTACCTTTGGTCTTTGTACCTGATGCAATATCAATTCCAGTGCTTCCAATTATTCTACACATTCCATTCTTGAATTCTAAGTGATATCCCTTATCAACTAACTGTCCAACACTCAAAATATTATGCTTTAAACTTTCAACATATAAAACATCATCAATATTACTCTTATCATCAAGTGTAATTTAACCTATTCCTTTGATCAAACATGGAGCATTGTTACCAAATATAACAACTCCACCATCATAGTCTTCAAGTTTCACAAATTTACTTTTGTCTTCAGTCATGTGATGTGAATGTCCACTGTCAATAACCCAGTAATATTTCTTATCCACATGTGAAACCAAGCCTTTCTCTTCATTAGGATTCTCATCTTTGATAGAAATGAATGCAATCTCATCTTCACTCTTCTCAAATTTATCATCTGTTGTTCCTTCATAAATAACATAGTAACACTTCTTCTGATATTTAGGCCTGAACTTCTTATGCTTGTACTTAGGCTCTTTGTTAGTGCATCTAGAAGCAATGTGACCAATATTATTACATGAAAAACACTTCAAAGACAATTTTCCTTCATACTTACCAGATCCCTTAGGTAGTCTCTTTACAAATAGGGCCTCAATCTATTCTAGATATCTTTATTATTTCTCAATTTGATCCCACTCCTTAGCATATATACCAAGATTAGATAAAATTTCACTAGGGTCATATCTTTGCTTATCCTTAGAAATAGTAGCTTTAAATGCAGATTCAAATTTAGGAACTTTATCTCCAAATTCACTCATTTAAAAAGAAACTAACTTACCAACCAATTTATCTCTTGTCAGAGTAGTCACAATAATGATTTCTTCAATAGAAACAACTTTATGATTGTAAGCATGAGTCAAGGATCTCAGGATTTTAGAAACATTTTCACTCTCCAATGTTCCATCAACGCATCTAATTCCACAAACAAGTTTAGTGATCTTCCCCACATAGGTAGTAATGTTCTCATCTTCTCTCATCCTCAATACTTCATATTTTCCTTTTAGACTCTGTAACTTGGATTGCTTCACAAACTCATCTCCTTCATATAATGTCTCGAGACTTGTCCATACTTCATGTGCAGACTCTAATCCCTAAATATTTGTATACTCAACATCAGATAGGGAACTCATCAAGGCTTCTTTTTCTCTCATATTGTACTCTAATTACTTCTTCTCATCAACAATCATAGTAGCAAGATCAACAATAGGCTTTAAATCTTTCTTTGTAACCATCCATTGTTCTTCACTAAGACATCTCAAGTGTGTAATCATCCGGTCCTTCCATATAGTATAATTCATTCCATCATATCTTAGACTCTCCTTCTTAAAGGTTGACATCCCAGATCTCATCAAGTGGTCAAGCTTCCCAAAGAGGTTAATAGCTCTGATACCAATTGTTAGACCTTAAGGATCACACACAACTGGGGTGGGGGGGGGTTAAATCAGTTGCACCACAACAATACCAAAATTTAACCAACTTATAAACTTTAATCTCAGATCGGAATGATAAACATGAAAGAAAGATCATAACACTATAACCTACACATAATACCAATATTTTTGATATGGAAACCCTGTTAGTGGAAAAATCACGGTGGGAATGGAACCCACAAGATGAATGCACTCTGTTAAAATTACTATACCCTGTTAGGAGTATTAAAAAGGGTAATGCACATGCATTTAGGCACACTGCCTAGAGTTCACTGCTCAAATACAACAATGATCTCAATCCCAAGGCTCACTATCCAACCTCACAAACTGACAAACAACATCTCTAATATGTCAAAATAGTTCCAATTAAGTACAAAAAATATCTGCCTCAATTGAATATTCCACTCATACCTCTTTTATCAACAAATCATTCTCTCTCACACTCTTACACTATCCTCTCATTCTTTCACATTTAAAAATTATTACATATATATGCATTACATCAATTTGTCCCAACCAGGTCAGCCAGGGACCTAATTAAAAAACATTAATTCATTACATCTCAATACTCAATGCAATCCATTGAATGTTTTCTAAGATATAGAAATAATCCATAAAAACATCTCCAACATGTTCTAGATCTATAGATCATGCCATAAACCTTTGCAACATGCTACATCACCGAGTCGACCAGGAACTCATAAGAACATCAACACACCCCAGGAAATTCACCAAATCTGATCACACAAAATAATGCAATCCAAGAACATGAATAGGAAACAATCAAGATACATCAACAAGCAACGTGAAGTACCAAGACATCAACGTGAACATCTTTGTCATAGAATTCATTTTCTTCTCTGCACTGTTCATCAGGAACACTAATCAATAACCAGTGTCATAAAATAAAATTATCTTGCCAACATCCATATCATGAACCACTCAAGCTAAGGACACACATCCATGTCCCGAACTCACCATGAGGTTAGCGACCAATAATATTGAATAAGCGATCCACACCGATCCAAATATTGAAACAATGTCTCTGGTTGAATAAACAAAATACCAAAGACTGGTAGGTACATCATAACTCACTCAAATCAACATCCTAACATATGCAACTTGAAAAGAATCAAGTACAAATATCCTAGAAAACAACTATACGATCGCAACATCATATCTTCAATATAGTAGCCATACCACATAAATCATCTCATTAAATAAACCATGAACATTGTCTTCAACAGTAGGAATATGTTGACATCAATGAAAAAACATTAATTCCAACACATATGCACAACCTGAACAACATCTCAGAAATCTCTAATATGTGTGTGTGTGTGCCATCTTAAAAATTAGCACCCATTAATTTGAAGGCTCAAAGACCATTTTAGGCCCCATTTTAGTGATTTCTTAGAACATCGATGCATTTATGCTTGATTTGCCACTTTTTTTTTTTCAATTTTTGTCTGTTTATTTGCACCCCCTAAATCCTAAGGCATTTTTCATGGATTATTCCTCATAGGGTATACGTTGAGGTCAACCTGTGCCCGAGGCATTGGTTTCATGGGAACCGGGCCCATTTTGGGGTTTTTCATATTTTCCTGCCCAATACAGTCGACCCTTTTTGTTTTGACACCCAAAATATATATAAAAGGAGGCCTAATAACTTCATTTTATCATCCATGAATTCAATAAGCAATCCAAATTCTAGATACACAAGCTCTATGTCCATTACATCAATTTTTACAAGCAATATCCATTGCATACATGCTCAAGCCATTAGTTACAAGCTATCAATTTCAAGGTGCATTCAAGGAGTTCAAGAAAAGGATTCATTGAATGAATTCATTCCATTCAATCAAACATGCATTTCCTTCTATAGATCTAGCTTCTTTCTTCATTGGAAATAGTGGAGTTGGCCATCAAGGGAGGAGACCTACATTCATCAGCATTGCATAAGCATTCAACCATACTTAAAACCATGATCTATGATTTGACACTTGTAGATCTATTGCATTTTTGAAGACATACAACATCCTACATTCTAAAATACAAGCATTCATCCATCTTTGTGGGTAACAGATTCAAATCCATCCATGAAGGTTAGACAAGAGAGGTGAATATTTATATTTTTCTGTCTTTTACATGATTTTATTTCAATCCAAGGTTAATTCATAAATGGGGTCTTAACCAAGGCAAGCCCCCCCCCCCAACAAATTCAATTTTTCTTGTGTAGGAGAAGATTTAAAGATTTTCAAGTTTTTGGGAATGGACTCGGCTGATTTAGGGTTACAGTTTGTGTTGGACATTTGGGTCTCATATTTTTGGACAGTGCAGGTACATGTCAACCTTGAAATGTAAACTCCAAGTCAACCTGTTCCTAGGACCTTCAAATTTTCATAGTTAGCATATTTCTTCTTGCAGGTTTAAGATCTAGTGTGGTTTCAGTTTCTATTGCAGTCTGCTACTCCATTTTAAGATATGATCTTGTGACCTCTACTAGCCCTCAAGGTGAGTCCAATTTCCTCTTTTTCATTTCATAGCACTTACTTTGAGATATCAGATCAGGTCTTTTTATGTTCTTAATTGTTACATATGCTTGCTAGCCTTAGGTCACTTAATCAAACACAAACAATCTCAATTGACATTAATCAATATCAATAAAAAAATAATAAAGGGAAAGTACAATCAAAGAAAAATGGATCTTTTAGATATTCACCATTGAAAGGACTTAAATTTGGTATTAGTGTTAGTAATAACTGAGAGGGGGGGGGGTGTGAATCAGTGGCCTAAAAAATATTCCAATAATCAACCCAAAAAATTAGTACCACAATATTAAGCCTCTAGTTATCTTCAGTCCTATAAGATGAATACCTCCAAATATTATTATCAAAATACTACTACTCGGAATGCTTTGTAAAACCTTCTATTGTAAGTTTACCGAATAGTAGTCTGTTAATTTACCGAAAGACAGTAAATTATCAAGAGTATACCGATCAATCCAGTTAAGTTATGTGTGATGCAAAAAACTAAAGTAATGACTCATAAACACATTGAAACATGGATTTTTAACGTGGAATTTTTGTTAAGGGAAAAACCACTTGGGACCAGTAACCCAAAATTTTCACTCTTCTGAAGTGAGCTCGGTGAAGAGCCAACCCTGTTAAATGTTACAAACACACTGTTAGCTGTGACCTTGTTAGAGGATTTAAAATTTTAGTCTGTCACTTGATATCGTGCATCTCTATGCTACCTTCCTTGATCAAACACTCACTTGGCCTGTCAATAGGTATCTGGCATCTCATGCTATCTTCATGATCAAACTTTTTGATACTCCTTGGGATGTATCTCAATATAGAAAGGATATTTAAATCTCGCTCGGTTAAGAGACTTTCTGAATCAATGGTTAAACTGAAACAATATGACCTGTTCACATATACAACTTATCCTTATAGATTTTCAAATCTATTGTAATATCATAAAAATATTCTAATCAATATATCTCAGTTTATACCTTTGCTCCACTTTGATTCTGCTCGGTGATGTTGTGCTTTGTTTCTCTATGTCCGCAAAAAAATTAAGCTCTTTCCTCAGCTTAATTGATCAGGACTGTATGAAGTTGCTCTTCAGCATCCTCTTTTCATTCATTCACCCACCAAAATTTGTATTGAATTGAGTTGTCTCTTTATAGACATGATATCACCGTTGTTAGGTTCTTCATTTTCTTGATCTTGGCGTGAACCACAATTCTTGCCAATTAGATTTAAAGAAAAACTCATGTTTTATCTCGTAGAGATCTTCTTGCCAACTGGACAAAACAACTTTAAATCCTTTACTTATCTTTGGCTTTATCTTGTCGATGAAAACAAAGATAACTACCAGTTAACTCCATTTTTAGCTCTGCCAGCTAGATATTTTGTCATTTATGAACTCAAGTTAATTTTTGTGTTTAACTCTTTGATAGCTTCGGTCAACACTCCAGTTCTCCTCGGGCTTATCCGTCGGTTTACACTATGTTTATGGCCGTCAGTTATTCTTGTGATTCTTCTCGTCGGTAATGATCATCAGTGTTCTTTCTCAGGCATCACTGTGACTTGACTTTCGGTGATCTCTGTCCACCAGTTTTCCACTGACCGTCAGTATTTGAAGTCATATTATGAATGCTTTTCTTTTATGCATTACTGAAAGCATAGTATTTTTCTCTTTGATTCTCTGAAGTCTTTTACACTTTTATTATAACCGATTAGATTATATCAAGTTGACATCAATGAAAATACAACCCATTAACTGATTTAATGTCTTGCATTATCCTTCTGCATTCGGTGATCAACTTAACATCTTCAAACATTCAATCAGTTACATGTCATCAATCTCTCCCTTTGGCATTGATGGAAACATACTACATTATCATACTATACTATCACTAATACAATATGAAATATATAGTTTCATCAAGCTTTCCTAATGTAACTATTACAAATGTCTGGCTCTCGATAAGCTAAAAAATAGCTTAGATTTGTTTCATGCAGAGTGGTTGTCTTCAATCTTCAATCTCTTTACTAGATAGACGTATCATCTGATATCTCTATTCTGATATGTGCCATGCCTTGACTATTCCTCTTCTTGATAATCTCTTTTTCCTTTGACAACAATCTTTCTCTTTTTCTGAACTCTCTCCCTTTATTACTTCTCTTCCTTAGATGGATATTTCATATGTAATCAATTTCTCTCCCTTAGAATATTGATTAACTTTTTCTTTCTGATTCACATGAAATTTTACCTTCATGGATAATGATATAATCTCTCCCTTATGATGATGAAATAATCTCTCCCTTTATGAAAATGAGATCTTCTCTCCCTTTATGATCATATCTCCCTTTGTATGATAATGGAATCATCTCTCCCTTTGAAAAAAATGCCAAAAAAATAATCATCTATATCATGTTCCATCCCTTTACATAATATATTCCTTGGATTTCCCTATCCATCAGCAATACAATGTTTCTGGTTTTCGGTGCAGATATGTACCTTTCTATGTATAGATATATCTGTTGCTGTCCATCTCAGTGTTTGCATCAACATGACTCTTCTTTAGATTTGGTATAGGTTGATGCAACCTCCTAGTCAGCTTACTGACCGGTAGACAAGGGTTGGACCCCTAGTCTCTGTCTCAGGTACTCAAATGTATCCTTTGGTAATGGCTTGGTGAATATATCAGCTAATTGTTCCTTTGATTTAACATATTCTAGTGTCACTTCCTTTGCTTGCACTTGTTCTCTTGGATAGTGATACTTGATAGCAATATGCTTAGTCTTAGCATGCATGAATGGATTCTTAGAAATTTTAATTGCACTTGTATTATCACAATAGATAATTACTGGTTCAAGGATCTTCATATTCATACCTTCCAACAATTGTTTGATCCATTGAATATTGGAGCAATTTGAAGCAACAACCACATAATCTTCTTCTGTAGTAGACTAAGAGATGCATCCTTGCTTCTTTCTGATCCTTGTGACAAGTCTGTCACCCATGAATAATGCTCCTCCAGTTGTGCTCTTTTGGTCATTGATGTTTCCAGCCCAATCAACATCTGTATAGACTTGTAGCTCAAATTTTCCTTCTCTTTTGTACCATAAGCCATAGTCCCCGGTGTTCTTCAGATATCTCATAATTTTCTTGATAGCAGTCATATGTGATTCTTTGGGATTAGCAGAGAATCTTGCAACTATTCCAACTGCATGTGCTATATCTGGTTTGGTGTGAACAACATACATCATTTTTCCAATCATTGATATATATAAGGTTTGATTTACCTCATTGGATTTATCTTCTTTTGTCAGTTTACATTTGGTATCCATAGGTGTTCCAACTGGTTTGGAATCTTCCATTTTCAAATCTTCAACACTTCCTTTATGTATTTGGACCGAGTGATATATATGCCTGCATCTTGTTGAAGAATCTGTAGACCAAGAAAGAATTTGATCTCTCCAAACATGGACATTTCAAATTCCTTTCTCATTTCATTAGCAAAGGATTTGCATAACAATTCATTTCCCCCAAAAATGATATCATCAACAAAAATTTTAACAATCATAATATTATTATCGGTATCTTCTTTTAAGTACAGATTGCTATTTTCACTTGTTCTAACAAATTTTATGCTAATGAGATATGAGTGAAGTCTTTCATACCAGGCTCTCAGTGCTTGTTTCAATCCATACAAGGCCTTATGTAGTCTACATACCATGTTTCTCTTGTCTAGATCAACAAACCCTTCTGGTCGTTCAATGTATACCTCTTCTTCCAGTATTCCATCTAGGAATGCAGATTTGACATCCATTTGATATACCTTGAATCCTATAAATGCAACATAAGAAAGAAAGATTCTAACTCCTTCTATTCTAGCAACAGGTGAAAAGGTTTGTCCATAATAAATGCCTTCTTCTTGTGCATATCCTTTGCATACTAACCTTGCTTTGTTTCTAGTGACTTCTCCATTCTCATTCAGCTTGTTTCTAAATATCCATTTGGTACTGATGACATTCTTGTCATTTGGTCTTGGTACTAGTGTCCATGTATTGTTCTTCTCAATTTTTTCTATTTCTTCATTCATAACAATGACCCATTCTTCATTCTCAAGTGCATTTTTAACATATTTAGGCTCAAAATCACAAAGTAAACATCTGGTGTTAAGTGACTTACTTCTTGTTCTTGTTCCAACCTTTTTGTCTCCTATGATTTGATTCTATAGATGATGTCTTCTGACATACTTGGCAAGTTTTGGTTCAGCTCTATGTTCATCATTCTGATCATCTTCATTCTCATCTCCATTGTTTAGAACATCATCTTGAGGATTTTCCTGATTTTTGGTATTTGTAGCCTGATGCTCGGGTGCAATGTTCTGATGCTCAGGAGCGACACACTGTTGCTTGGGTAGAGTGTTAGGTTCTATAAAAACAAACCTGTTGTATTCCTCTAGTTCCTTTTTGCTTTTCTTATCATTCTTTTCTGCAAATTCATCTATTTTCACATTTGCAATTTCAATGATTTTATTAGATGACTTGTTAAGACATTTATAAGCCTTGCTTTTGTCTGAGTACCCTAGAAAGATACCTTCTTCAATTTTGCAGTAAAGTTTTCCATTTCTATCATCCTTCAATATATAACATTGACTACCAAAGATTCTCAAGTAACTTATATTGGGTGTATGACCATACCAAATCTCATAGGGTGTCTTCTTTGTGTGCTGCAATTGTACTCTATTTAATGTGTATAAAACAATACTAATAGCTTCCCTCCAGAAAGTTTGAGTGATGCTTTTGTCAATCATCAATGTTCTTGCACAATCAACAATTGATCTGTTTCTCCTTTCAACAATTCCATTTTGCTATGGTGTCCTTGGTGCAGAAACCTGTCTTTTAATTCCATGCTCATTGCAATAGTCAGTGAATTCTTCTGAAGTAAATTCCCCTCCTTTATATGATCTTAAGCATTTCAATTTCTTTTCACTTTGTTTTTCTACCATTGCTTTATACCATTTAAACATCTTAAATGCTTCTGATTTATCTTTTAAGAACATGACTGTCATCATTCTAGAGTAATCATCAACAAAGAGAATAAAATACCTATCTCCACAGTAGCTCTTTGTTCTCATGGGTCCACATAGATCTGTATGGACTAATTCTAGAATTGCATTAGATGTATGGGTTTTACTCTTGAAACTAGAATTTGTCATCTTACCTTTTTGACAATTCTTGCACATGATATGCTTAGGCTTAGTCATGCTCGGTAAGCCTCTAACATTCCTTTTGTTGCTTATCTTTATCATGTTGTCAAAGTTTACATGACACAATATTTTGTGCCACAACCATATATCTTCATTTCTACCCATTAAAAAAGTGGTGTTAGTTTCATCAAGATAGAAAATGTTACCTTTTGTCTGCTCACCGGTACCAATCAACCTTCCTGATTCATTGAAGATCTTTGCCTTCTTATTTTCAAAAGCTACTATGTGAACTAAATTGTTCAGCTGTGAAACACTTAACAAATTATAATTCAGTCCTTTTACCTTTTAGGCATTTTCACATTTTATCAGGTTATTCAACATTATGGTTCCTTTACCTTCAATTGGACAAGGTGTATCATTTCCCATTCTCATTGAACCACCATTATAGTATTCAAAAGTCTCAAACTTTTGTTTATCACCGGTCATATGGTGAGTGCAACCACTATCTATGATCCAGACATCATTTTTACTAACTTTAGATATGAGTGTAGTTTCTACATACCTTTCTTCATCTTCATCTGAATCACCCTTCATGGCTAGAAATACCACCTCGATGTCTTCTTCTAATTCAGTGTTAGTGTCATCAACTCTTTTCTCAGCTAGGTAACAAGATTTCTTCCCTTTGTCCTTGTAGTCTCGGGTATCTCTTTTGTCAGATTGTCGGTTGCTCTGGTAATCTCTATTATCACCTTTATCAAACTTCTTCTCATATGATCTGTCATTTCCTCTGTCATCTTTTCTTCAGTTTTGAAATCTTGCAGCAAAGTGTCCAACCTCTTTACAATTGAAACATATAAGTGGTAATTTACCTTTGTATCTACCTTTGCCTCTCTGCAATCTTCTGGCCATAAGTGCTTCAATCTTATCAAGTCCTTGATCCTCATTATCACTATCACTATCATTTCTAACAACATGTCTATGACTTGAGTTACTTATCTTTAGATAAGATTTGAATGCAAATTCTATAGATGGTAAGACACTATTGTCAAAGTTATTCATCTCAAATGAAACTAGTCTACCAATCAAACTATCTAGAGTTACTGTATTATTTGCAACTGCTCTCATTTCTTGAATAGAAGAAACTTTAATAGCATATATAGGTAGTAAGGTTCTTAAGATTTTAGTTATCACTGTCTCCTCTTCAAGTACACCTCCAACTCCTAAGACAACATTTACTACCTCTTTGATCTTGAAGCTATACCGAGTGACGTTTTCTCCTTCTTTCATCCTTAGGTCATGAAACCTCCCTCGTAGGCTTTCTACCTTTGCTCTTAGTACATTGGAATCTCCTCCATGTACCAGCTTCAAATTATCCCACATTTGCTTTGCAGAGGTGTGTTGGTGTTTGAAACTGTTACGCTATGAAAGCAACCAATATATCTTAAGACTGATGTTAGGAATGGTTAATTCCAAGTATGAAAGCTCTATAAGATAACTAGACCAACTATAGGGTCAAGACTGCCCTCTTCTGCTTCTGGCTCTACAAAACCAAGGTGGGTGCACCTAATCTAGATAACTATATAGCTCCTTTCAACTATTTTTCACTCTGGATTGAACAACAGATCATGGTAAGAAAGTACTAAATACTAACCAGGCATTCATTGACTCTGTATTACCAAGTATGACTTCACAACTATCAACCACAAAATAGTTAAATCTTGAAAATGGTATTGATATATTAAGATACAAAATATAGCCAAGAACTAAATCAAACATGTATCTTAATAGGATGTACTAATCCTTGATCAGTTCCATTATCCATTGGGTAGATCTCAAAAATAGATACAGAAACATGAACCAACTAATGTCAAAGATCCAAAGCCATAAACACAATTAATCCAGCCCATCCACTACTTGTAAGATCCCTCTGTAGAGAAATCAAGATGAATCTATGCCCTATTTGAAGTATGTTTCACTTGATCCTAACTCAAGAACTAAAGATCAGTACATATACGTAGGTAACCCTATACAGTGGATCAGAAAACCCAAAATTCATGAGATTGACACCAAGGAGAGACTTGAAACTTGGAATAATTGTATTAAGTATAATGAATCATGTACATGTTCTAATCTGATATGAGAACAAAACCACTCCAATAACCTGCAAAAGACTACAAGAACTTTCTATTCAGTTTACATACAGTGCTAATATAGTCTGCTATATCCCACTGGAACAAAGCTTGGAAAGAAAAACTTTCAAACCCTTACAACAGAGAGAAACAAGGCATAAATAGAAATATGGAAACCCTAGGAAAGGGTTTCAACAACCACCTATCACACAATTATGCAGTCATCTCTGTCAATCAATCTTTCTTTAAAAGATCATTCAAAAGATTTATCTTCTGTCAAATCTACATGTTGAAGCAATCTGGGAAATGGTCAAATCAGTCCTTTTGCTGATATTGAAACAAATATAGTCATAACCCTCACCACACCCTGCAAAAAATTGGTCATTTTTGTCATCAATGTGTCTGGAGAGACCTAGAAACCAGAAACAACCATGAAGTCCTCTCAAATCGCCATTACTCTGAGTTGAAATGAAATGGCGGAGCCATCTACCCTGTCCTGCAAATTGGGAAACACGCCATCGCCATTCTGAGGAAGATATGCAAATTTGAAAACAAACGGTCACAAATGACACAGAAAATCAGAACAACGACCCAGATTTAAACCTGATCCTTGCTTTAAAACATAGCCACTAATGCGCTTGGCCTTTCCTCGGGAACTGTAACTTAACCTGCCTTCAACTCTGGGTTATCACCTCCCCTTTAGTCTCTAAGTTGCGAGAAGATTTCATTAACTGTGGTTTGTTCACGAGACTGGGTGACTAAGCCACTTCTAACTCACATCAAACCCTTTCTCAACATTAGGAGACCTGACGACTAAAGCCTAGTCTCATGATTGCTAAATGAATTTGACTTTTTCAATATTTATCAGAACATCACCCAATTGTCCTTGATCAACTTAAACCTCGCATCTGATGGTCCTCACCAAATCTCGTAACCTTTGATAAAAACCCTAAATTTTTATGAGACTCAGTGACCAAGTACATCATACCTGGGCCCACCAAGGACACGTGGCACACTCTCACTTTCCCTTGAACATAACTTCACTGCATCTTTCTCATAAAGGGATGATGAAAACCATCAAATCAACATTGACATGCTCACCATTTAACTACTGCCTTACGATCACCTCTTGGGCCCACTTGGACACATGACAACACGTCGTTTTGCCTTGAAGGTAAAGCCACTGCATCTTTTGCATTAAGGCATAATGAAATCCAAAAGATTTGATCAACCTGCACGACCTTTAAATTCCATTGTTCACTGACCAAAACACAAGCTAACCCTCCTCTTGACCTTGGTTTCATTTGATGATTCAGCGACTGAGAAAACTCGAAGTCAGGAGATGAAACACTAACTTGGGGTCAAATCATGAGACCTGGCAACCACATGGGAAGAAAATAAGGCACACGCCCAAAGGGAATTTAAGTGACCCAAAAAGGTAACTTCAAAATAGAATGGGGCCAAGAAACTGAGGGTTTTTTCCTCTAATTGACATGAAAATACATTAAGGGCTTAGGGTTCAATGGCAGAGACCAAAGAAAATCACAGAAATGGCAGGGACTAACATGGAGACAAAATATTTTCTGCAAGTGCTAACAGTGGCTGTGATTGAGGATGGCTAATTGCAAGCTTTGGGAAAGAACCATAGATCTCTGGAAATCGCAGACCACCTACAGGAAAAACCTAACCTAAGACAGAAAATAGGAAACAACAGAAAAGAAACCTACTCCTAAAACTACTGTTCATGGATTTGAGACTTCAAGAGAAATAAAATTTCAAGAATTGTCCATGAACTGGCAATACATTTATGAGAAAATCTTTAAGAATATAAGAATCTACACCCCATTTACTATCAATAATGTATGGTCCAAGCCAGATATGATCAAATTTACCATGTTTACCTTTATCTTCAAGTCTGAAATTCCACATCAGGACCAAATCATCAGCTTCAAAGCTCCTAACAGTTGTTCTTTTATCAAATAGGTTCTTATATTGCAACTATTTTTGCATATTCTTTTCATGTGCATCCCTTCTTGATTCATCAAGTTGTATCAAGTCATCCATCCTGATTCTCATATCATCATCCATTTCCTCATCATACTCTTTGACAAACTTGTACATTTGCAATAGATTGTTTTGAGGCAACCTAGCATGAATTCCATATACCAAATCAAAAGGTGCACAACCAATTGCTTTCTTTACTGTTACTTTGTCATCCCATAGTGCCAATTGCAACTTTGAATCCCAGGCTCTCTTGTTTTTGTCTAACATTCTTTTAAGTATTTTGATCAAAATTTTATTACTAGACTCAGCTTGGCCATTCCCTTGTGGATGATATGGGGATGAGTAAGATATTTGGATCCCATATTGCTGGCAGAAGGAACTAAACTCTTCTGATATGAAACACATTGCATTATCTACCACAATACTCTCAGGGCATCCAAATTTGGTCAAAATATGTAATGTCCCCATCTTTGTAGCCTCTCAATGGAGTTCTTAGCCTAAAAGGTGACTTTATATTTAATTAATTTAATTAAATAGTGACTAAAATAAATATTAAATCATAAGTCACTAAAATAATATTATGTGGGAAAAAGGGAATCTTCTAGAAGCACAACTAATTATTGTTGGAAAGGAGGAAGCTTCTAGAAAAGTGCAATAAAATAATATTTTATGTTCTTCTAGAAGGGATGAAGGAATAGAATAAATAGAGG
>MU225187.1:1537688-1569154 GCA_018584345.1 Thuja plicata | reverse complement strand
AATATTTTATGTTCTTCTAGAAGGGATGAAGGAATAGAATAAATAGAGGAGAGAGCCTCATTGTAGGGCATCCAATTTTGATAATGATATTTGCTTGTGCACTTGTGGAGCCAAGGGTTTCTGCAAACTTTGTCTTTGGGAATGAAAACTCCCATTGATAGCATAACTGAGGTGGTGAAAGATCCTCCGAAGGGTTGCAACTATTGGAGGAGATAACTCAGTCTTCTCATTGTGCCAAATTTTGTGGCCTAGGGCCAAATTTGTGCGGAAATGATTTGAGGAATAATTCTGATACAAATTTCAATCATATTGTAGCAGTGCTGGGGTCCCATATTTTTTTTTTTAAGGCTGAAGGTGACATGAACAGTATTCATGAACAGTGCCGCTACAGTGATGCTACAGTGATTTCAATTTATTTTCCAGCTTTGAGAAGGCAGTTTGGGCTAAGAAGAAACTCCCTTCAGTAGTTATTGATTGCATCTTCGTCTTCAACATCAAGAGCTTCCTTATAATCAGGTTCCTCTTATAATTTTTAGATGTTTGCATTGGTATATCAAGTGTATGTAGGTGCTGCTGTAGATGATCTTTCATATCAAATTTAGCATTATACTTGAATATCTATTGTAACCCAAGAAGAATTGGCATTCCACTGTATTTAGAGATTTTAAGGAGCTAAAGTTTGAATTTCAGATTGATTACATTGTTCCTAGTTTTTATGTTTGCATGCCAATTGTATGACGAAATGTCACTTGGCTGTAAGTGTTGATTTGCATTGAATAGATGTCATATATTGCATCAGAAAAATACAAAAGAATTGCATTTCATGTTAGATGTAGACTAAGTGGAAGAGAAGATCATTTTTTTAGTCATCCAATGATCTTAAGTCATCTTCCTTATTCTAAGAATAAACTGGAATAATAATCAGTCATATATCCCTCCGTTGTACAAGTGTTTGACGAAACTTCTAAAAAGAAAATATAGCAAGTTTCAATCAGATTTGGACAGAGATATTACAAAATATTCTTTAACATGAAATCAACCACAATTTTACTAGTAGCTCTTCTAGTGGGAATTGCTTCAACCCATTTAGTAAAATAATCAGTAGCTACTAGAATCCAAGAATGGATTCCACTTGACTTGTTTGCAATCTCACCAATGAAATCCATTCCCCATTTCTGAAAAGGTGCTTCAACTACAACAGGCCTCAAGGGAAAACTTCCCTCAAATTTAAGCTTTCCTGCAAATCTCTGGAAGGCATCACATTTCTTAACATAATTGTGAGCATCCTTGAAAATAGTTGGCCACCAAAAGCCAGATCTGAGAATCTTGTGTGCAGTAGGTTTAGCCATGTAATGGCCTCCACAAGCACCACTATGCATTTGTTCCATTAGGCTCTTGGACTTATCATAGTCAACACACTTGAGAAGTATACCATCATTTCTCCTCCACCACAACTGTCCCTGAATTATAACATATTTAATAGCCTACAATTTAACTATTCTTTTCCTATTTTCATCCATGTCAGAGGGTAACACCATCTTTTGCAAATGTCCAACTATGTCCTTGTACCATTCACAACAATCCATATCACAAATATAGGGCCTTTGGTCTTCCTCCAATATATTTATATCATTGGCATCCAAATTTCTTTGGGCCATGAGTTTTGCAAGTCCCATACCCCTAACCAGCTTTGTGATATGTATATCAATATTAAACTCGTAAATTTTGTTGATCCATCTACACCTCCTTCCTGACACTTCTTATTGGGCTAAAATATCCTTAACAACAACACTAGGTACATAAGGAATCACAACTACTCCTACCAAATAACACCTAAAAGCCTTAACAAATTTAACTAGTGCATAAGATTGTTTTTCCATGATATCATATTTCAGTTCTGTTGCTTGTAAAGACTTACTGAAAAAGGAAATGGGCTGCTCAAAGCCCTTTGCATTCTTTTGCAGTAACACTACAATAATAATATTATATGAAGCAAAGGAGAATATTTGCAAAGGCTTACCATAATCTGGTGTCCTAAGGACAAGAGCATCCTCAATAGCTTATTTGATACTAGAAAAAGCCTTGCACGCTTCTTGATTCCACTCTACTTTGGCTCCCTTCTTCATCATCCTTGAAATTGGAATACTAGTTTCAACAAAATTAGTAATAAATCTTCTTAAGAAATTTACCTGCCCAAAGAAATACTGAATTCCCTTTACATTCTTAGGTTGAGGGATCTTGTCAATTGCATCTATCCTTTTAGGATCAATTATCACTCCATCTCTAGACACAATATGCCCTAGAAGCTTTCCCTCTGTCACACCAAAAACATATTTCTTTGGGTTAAAGGAAACCCTATATTCCAATGCTCTCACAAAAAGTTTCTCAAGATGACCACAATGTTGTTCCTCTTTTGCTGAATAGGCAGTAAGATCATCTTGGTACACTTCTAGGAAATCATTCATAAAATCAGCAAATGCCACATCCATGGCTCTTTGAAATGTTGCTCCAGCATTTGTTAATCCAAAAGGCATTTTGACATACACATAAGTGCCCCATGGTGTGGTGAATGTAGTCTTAAACTGCTCTAATTCCTTAACCATAACCTGATTGTACCCTGAAAAACCATCCAACATAGACATCAATTTTAATCTAGTGACCCTTTGTAAGATAGCTTCCATATTAGGTAACCCATAGTTATCCTTTAATGACTTGATATTCAAATTCCTGAAGTCTACACAAAGTCTAATATCACCATTTTTCTTTCTTACTGGTACCAAATTTGATACCCATGTTGAATGCCTTATTGGCTTGATTATTCTAGCATCCCTCATTTTCTTCAATTCTTCTTGCATCTTGGGAGCTAGGGTGGGATTAACAGGTCTTAATTTATGTCTGAAAGGCTTTGTGCCTTCTTTTAAAGGAATCTCATGTTGGAAAAGGTCCTCCCTATATGCCTTTAGGTCATCATAAGACCATTCAAAGACATGATTATATTTGTTTAAGAGATTAAGAAACATCTCTCTAACTTTAGTAGACAACTTCCTACCAATGTATACCTTCATAGGAGCTACATATGTCCCAACAGTTATTTCTTCCAATTTCTCTAGATTGTTCACAGTCCTTGCAGAATAGGACCTATCCTTATTGTCAAATTCTTTCTCTAGCATCACCAATCCTTTGGGAACTCTGTTTGATTTTAGTTGTAGGACCTCTTTGCCAAAAATAGTATCTTTACCCTCCACAGTCTCTACAAACCCACTAAAATCCATTTCTTTACTTGTTAAGTCTAATTCACAATGTAGAAATCTTAAAATATCTAAATCATCTTCAAAAACCTGCCAAATTTCAATATTATCTGGGATAGAAGGCCTGTATTGAACCTCAATCTTTGAATTTCTTGCAAAGGTAACATCCTCTGGCTGTAGAGAAATATTGGCCAACAAGTCTGCCATCTTGTTTTGATTCCTATCCATCCAATCAATGCCAAAGGCATCAAAATTTTCTATTTCATCCCACACAACATTTTTGTACTGTTTTAGCCTCTAATTTTTTGAAGCATACTTAGACCTTATCTGAGAGATCACTAACTCAGAGTCACCAATAACTCTGAGACTCTTTATGTTATGTCTTGCAACTAATCTTAGCCCAATCAACAAGGCCTCATACTCAGCAATATTATTTGTACATGTGAATAAAAAAGAGAATGAAAACTTGTATGTCTTACCACTCGGAGCTATCAACAGAACTCTTGCACCTGCTCCTACTTTTGAGCTTGCACCATCAAAGTACATGGTCCATAATTCATTACTATCTGCCAAATTTTCCTTCTCTGCAGAAAGCAATACAAGTTGATTTTTTACCCCATCCTTCCCATCTTGGACTTGGAAGAATCCAATATCAGTGTCCACAAAACAATTTATATTGTTTTCATTTATTTCCTCAATCATGTGAGGAGCTCTTGTTTCTCTGGATACCATGACACTCTGACCATCAATATCAAAAGTGGAAAAATAAAGATAACATTGAATACTCCCTCCCATTGAAGCACTCCACTTTCTTGATAAAAGAATTCCATACTGAGGAGGGATTTCCACCACTAAAACACTCATGGTTAGTATCTTTTCAGGGCATGTAGAAAGTCTATAAGGAATAGCCTCAATAGTACCTATGACAGGTACTTCTCTAGAATCCATCCCTTAACATCTTCCACGAGGAGAATCAACTTGCAATCCTAAGAATTTCATAACTTCTACTGGCATGACATTACTTGATGCCCCATAATCTATCATACAATTCTTTAATATTTTACCATTTATAACCAAGGTTAATAAAAATGGGTCTACAACTCCTAAAAGAGTATTCACAGGATTAGCACTTAAGAAAACCTGAGGGATCTTTGAAAGAATCACCTCTGATTCCTTTTCTTTGTTATCAGTTTTATCCTTTGATTTTCTCATTTCTTTAGCTTTCTCCCGCTCATGCATCTTTGTGGAAGAAATGCTACTCACCCATGTTAAATTTTTTTCTGTGTTCCTCAATCCTCATCATCTCCAAGAGTGGAAACTTGACTGTGATCTGTGACAACAACTGTCCCATATCAACTGGAGTATATTTCAAATCAGAAATGTTTTTCTTCAAGGCAATATCATTATCATTTTCAACTTGAGTAGCAGGGCTTGGCTCAATCTTCCTGTTTTTTCTTGGAGAAGATGAAATATTTGTCTCAGGTGTCTTTATTTTCACCTTATGGACAACAACTAGATTAGTAGGCTTTCCCCTTTTACTGATCTTTGTTTTCTTGATATCTTTAACACATTTTTGCTTCCCTAGTACTTCCTCAGCATTTGTTCCTGCCTGTCTAATAAAAAAACCAAAAGGTCTGCCATCAGTATCTCCCGCTATTCTATTTCTCAAATGGTAGTTACTCCTCACTTGAGAAACCATGTCTGCAGTAATCTGTGCAATTTCTTCATCTGATGGCCTTCTTGCTAGAAAAGATTCACTACCCTTGATGGTATTGTATCTTATCTCATCAAATATTTCTTCTTCCTCATCTGATTCCTCTTCACCTCCTAGAAATGTAGAAGCCATTGCACAACCACTATCATCATATAGCTCATCCTCTTCCTCTCTTTCTTGTTGTGTCTCTCTTGCATATATATTCAAAGCAATTGCACAATACTCAGGGTTATGTGGGGATTGGAAAGCAATGCGCCATGAAAGGTCATCACATGTGTTAACAAAACTTCTTTGCAAAGGATCAGGAGTATTACTAGCAGGCTTATCATTTCTCTGTGGGAAAATAGGTTTCCCATCTTTCCATTGGGTATTATATGGATAATTTTGCATTCTTGGAAGCCTATTGAAATTATTTGAGGTAGGCCTGTTATCATTACTTGGAATTATAACATTCTTTTTATTTGCAGGCTTTAAATATTTAATAGCATTAAGAATCTATTTCATATCTACCGCCTCTTTAGGCTTAGTAACGCTAGGCTTACTTCGTTCCTTCCTAGCAAGCTTCCAATCACCTCTCCTATCCAACTTTCCAGATACTCTCCTATTCGTTTCAATATTCACTGCTATCTTATATGCATCTCTAAGAGTTCTAGGATTCTTATCTCTAAGGAGGTAGCCCATCTTTGAATCAAAAGCTTTCAAGTAAGTGGCAAGACAAACCTAATCATCAAGCCTTAAAACTTGGAATAGTTTATGCATGACTTTCTTAAATCTTGTGTTGAATTCAACAACATCCTCATTTTGATATTTCTTAATGTTATTGAACTCATTTAGCATAAAACCTTCATTTGTCTTATCACCATATTGTTCTTTAAAACAATTTTCTAATTCATCCATAGATTCTAAAGAACCAAAAGGTAAACCCCTAAACCAATCCCTAACATCTTCCACTAAGGATTATACAAAAATCTTCATTATTACATCCTCATGCACAATCTCATAATCATCCATCATATCAACAAATTTTTTCAAATGTTCCTCACAATTAATAACATTATTTCCAACAAACTTAGGAAGTTTATCTCTAATCTCATTTGGAACTACATTTGGATAACCAGGAACATTAGTGAAAGAGAATTGTTTGTACCTTTTTGCATGAGTTGGTATTATTGTAAAAGGATTATCTTCTTGAGAAGAAGATGCCTTGGCATTTGATGTTGTAGCTGCTTTAGCACCAACAGTTCTAGAAGTGTGCCTGAGAAAGTCCACCTTCTTCTTCATCTCTAGAGCAGCAACCTCCAACTCGGCCTTCTCAAGCTCTTTAGCTATGATCTCTTTTTCCAATCTAATCCTTTCTAGATCATCATCTAACTTAGACATCTTATCTGATGGTCCTGTGGGATTCACAGGCTCACTTATTTGAACACTTGTCACCTTTTGCTTACCCTTATCTCTTGGTCTCTGGGTAGAAAGAGTGGGCTGAATGATAGGTTCCTCTTCAACTTGTTCAGGTTCTTCAGCCTGATTCATTTCTTCTAATATTTTCAATTGCCACCTCCTTTGATCAAGAAAAATTTGGTCATGTTTAATCTTGGCTTGTCTTTCCTTCTCTCTTCTCTGTCTGATGGCAATCTGCTCATGAATTCTTCTATCCAATTCTGCAATTTCTTCTGCTACACTATCAGAATCAAGAAGAGTAGTATCAAATCCTACAAGTTCTTTCTCACTGGGTGAGTGATAATCTTCATAAGCACACAATCCCAAATCAATGACCTCTTCATATTCTGATGCATTGCCCTCCTGATTTCTCTGGATTGGTTCCTAAAATCTTGTGTTTTCACTTGTCTCTCATTCTGAGGGACAGTTCTATTTTTCTTTCCTCTTCTTGGGAGACCAGCCATAGAGGTAGTTGGACTTTCTTCCTCCATTATTTCTTTAGGATGTCTCTTAACCCAAGCTCTTGTGTTCATATGACTCATAATAGGTAAGTGTGTATAAATTGAAAAATATTAACCAACACTGCTACAGAAAAAACTCAGAGTCGCCACTTGACTTCTCTTGGGAAAATACAACACTTACTGACAAGAACAACAATCACATAACAAAAGGTACTCTATACTTCCAATGATCAACTTACTAGCTACCTAGGACACTATTTTATACTCTTTCTGGTTTTTGAAACTATTACGCTATGAAAGCAACCAATATATCTTAAGACTGATGTTAGGAGTGGTTAATTCCAAGTATGAAATCTCTATAAGATAACTGGACCAACTATAGGGTCAAGACTACCCTCTTCTACTTCTACAAAACCAAGGCGGGTACACCTAATCCAGATAACTATATAACTCCTTTCAACTATTTTTCACTCTGGATTGAACAACAAATCATGGTAAGAAAGTACTAAATACTAACTAGGCATTCATTGACTCTCTATTACCAAGTATGACTTCACAACTATCAACCACAAAATAGTTAAATCTTGAAAATGGTATTGATATATTAAGATGCAGAATATAGCCAATAACTAAATCAAACATGTATCTCAATAGGATGTACTAATCCTTGATCAATGCCATTATCCATTAGGTAGATCTCAAAAATAGATACAGAAACATGAACCAACTAATGTCAAAGATCCAAAGCCATAAACACAATTACTCCAGCCCATCCACTACTTGTAAGATCCCTTTGTATACAAATCAAGATGAATTTATTCCCTATTTGAAGTATGTTTCACTTGATCCTAAATCAAGAACTAAAGATCAGTACATATATATAGGTAACCCTATACAGTGGATTAGAAAACCCAAAATTCATAAGATTGACACCAAGAAGAGACTTGAAACTTGGAATAATTGTATTAAGTATAATGAATCATGTACACGTTCTAATCTGATATGAGAACAAAACCACTCCAATAACCTGCAAAAGACTACAAGAACTTTCTATTCAGTTTACATACAATGCTAATACAGTCTGCTATATCCCACTAGAACAAAGCTTGGAAACCAAAACTTTTGAACGCTTACAACAGAGAGAAACAAGGCATAAATAGAAAGATGGAAACCCTAGGAAAGGGTTTCAACAACCACCTATCTCACAATTAATGTAGTCATCTCTGTCAATCGATCTTTCTTTAGAAGATGATTCAAAAGATTTATCTTTTGTCAAATCCACATCCTAAAGCAACCTGGAAAATGGTCAAATAAGTCCTTTTGCCAATATTGAAACAAATCTAATCATAAAACTCACCACACCCTGTAAAACATTGGTCATTTCTGTCATTAATGTGTCTGGAGATACCTGGAAACCAGCAACAACCATGAAGGCCTCTCAAATTTCCATTACTCTGAGTTGAAATGAAACGGCGGAGCCATCTACCCGGTCCTGCAAATTGGAAAACATGCCATCACCATTCTGAGAAAGATATTCAAATTTGAAAACAAACGGTATGGAAAATCGGATCAACGACCTAGATTTAAACCTGATCCTTGCTTTAAAACACAGCCACTAATGCGCTTGGCCTTTACCCGGGAACTGTAACTTAACCTATCTTCAAATTTGGGTTGTCACCTCCCCTTTAGTCTCTAAGTCATGAGAATATTTCATTAACTATGGTTTGTTCATGAGACTGGGTGACTAAGCCACTTTTAACTCACATTAAACCCTTGCTCAACATCTGGAGACTTGGCGACTAAATCCTAGTCTCATGATCGCTGAATGACTTTGACCTTTCAACATTTATCAGGAGATCACTTGACCACCGTTGATCAACTTCAACCTTGCATCTGACGGTCCTCACAAAGTCTCATAACCTTTGATAGAAAACCTAAATTTTTACGAGACTCAGCGACCAAGTACATCATACCTGGGCCCACCAAGGACACGTGGCACACTCTCACTTTCACTTCACCACATCTTTCTCATAAAGGGATAAAAACAACTGTCAAATCAACACTAACATGCTCACCATTTAACTACTGCCTTACGATCACCTCTTGGGCCTACTTGGACACATGACAACATGTCATTTTGCCTTGAAGTTAAAGCCACTACATCTTTTGCATTAAGGCATAATGAAAGCCAAAAGATTTGATCAACCTCCATGACCTTTAACTTCCATTGTTCACTAACCAAACCACAAGCTGACCCTCCTCTTGACCTTGGTTTCATTTGGTGATTCAACGACTGAGCAAACTCAAAGTCGGGAGATGAAACACTAACCTAGAGTCAAATCATGAGACCTGGCGGCCACATGGGAAGAAAATAAAGCATACGCCCAAAGGGAATTTAAGTGGCCCAAAAAGGTAACTTTGAAATAGAATGGGGCCAAGACACTTAGGGATTTTTCCTTGAATTAACATGAAAATACATTAAGGGCTTAGGGTTCAATGGCAGAGACTAAAGAAAATCACATAAATGGTAGGGACTAACATGGAGACAAAAGATTTTCTGAAAGTGCTAACAAGGTGCAGGTTTTGACATCTTCAAACTCAGCATCAGAGAGTGATGATGCATGTTCTATCATCATGTAGTTATTCTCATGCTTTACTCTTAATTCCTAAAGAGTGTGAGGTCCTGTAGGTAACACATATTCAATATCTAAGTATTTAACAATATCATTTCCAATACCTGATAGGTGGATTCTTATTGTTCTTTGCCATGATGCAAAGTTGTCTTTATTCAACTTTGGCACATCTTGTCTGTTCATCTTGTTATCTTTTTCTTGAGCTGTTAAACTCCCTTTCTAAGCACACAAGCTCTGATACCAATTGTTAGTAATAACTAAGAGGGGGGGGGGGGGGAATCAGTGGCCTAAAAAATATTCCAATAATNGTTAGTAATAACTAAGAGGGGGGGGGGGGTGAATCAGTGGCCTAAAAAATATTCCAATAATCAACCCAAAAACTTAGTGCCTCAATATTAATCCTCTAGTTATCTTCAGTCCTATAAGATGAATGCCTCCAAATATTATTATCAAAATACTACTACTCAGAATGCTTTGTAAAACCTTCTACTGTATGTTTACCAAATAGCAGTTTATTATTTTACTGAAAGACAGTAAATTATCTAGAGTATACCAATCAATATAGTTAAGTTATGTGTGATGCAAAACACTAAAGTAATGACTCATAAACACATTGACACATGAATTTTTAACGTGGAAACCTTGTTAAGGGAAAAACCACTTGGGACCGGTAACCCAAAATTTTCACTCTTTTGAAGTGATCTCGGTGAAGAGCCAACCCTGTTAAAGGTTACAAACACACTGTTAGGTGTGACCTTGTTACAGTATTTAAAATTTTAGTCTGTCACTTGATATCGGGCATCTCTATGCTACCTTCCTTGATTAAACACTCACTTTGCCTATCAATAGGTATCTGGAATCTCATGCTATCTTCATGATCAAAAATTTTGATATTCCTTGTGATGTTTCTCAATATAGAAAGGATCTTTAAATCCCGCTCGGTGAAGAGTCTTTCTGAATCAATGGTTAAACTGAAACAATATGATCTGTTCACATATACAAATTATACTTGCATATTTTCATATCTATTGCAATCTCATAAAACTATTATGATCAATATATCTCAGTTTATACCTTAGCTCCACTTTGATTCTGCTCGATGATGCTGTGCTTTGTTGCTCAGTGTCCACAGAAAACTTTAGCTCTTTCCTCAGCTTGATTGATTAGCACTGTATGAAGTTTCTCTTCAGCATCCTCTTTTAATTCATTCACCGACCACAATTCATAATGAATTGAGTTGTCTCTTTATAAACATGATATCACCATTGTTAGGTTCTTGATTTTCTTGATCTTGGCATGATCCATAATTCTCGCCAATTAGATTTAAAGAAAAAATCCTATTTTATCTCGTGGAGATATTCTTGCCAACTAGACAAAACAACTTTAAATCCTTTACTTATCTCTGGCTTTATCTTGTTGATAAAAACAAAGATAACTACTAGTTAACTCCATTTTTAGCTCTGCCAGCTAGATATTTTGTAATTTTTGAACTCAATTTAATTTCGGTGTTTAACTCTTTGATAGCTTCGATCAATGCTCTAGTTCTCCTCGGGCTTCTCTGTTGGTTTAAACTATGTTTCTGGCCGTCGGTTATGCTTGTGATTCTACTCATTGGTAATGCTCATCGGTGTTCTTGCTCAGGCATCACTGTGACTTGACTTTCGGTGATCTCTGTCCGTTGGTTTTACCACTGACCGTTGGTGTTTTAAGTCATATTGTGAATGCTTGTCTTTTATGCATTACTGAAAGCATAATCTTTTTCTCTTTGATTCTCTGAAGTCTTTGACACTTTGATTATAACCAATTAGATTATATCAAGTTGACATCAATGACAATACAATCCATTAACTGATTTAATGTCTTGCATTATCCTTCTGCATTTCAGTGATCAACTTAACATCTTCAAACATTCAATCAGTTACATGTCATCAATTAGTACTCCTACATCCATTTGGGTTATGCTAATCTAATTTAGGTTCTCTTGAAGGTTATATTTGGTGATCCCTCTTTCTCTTTCCCTAATGTGCATAAAAGCCTTGGTGAATCAATCACCTATCACCTTATATATATATATATATATATATATATAACCTTAGATTAAGGATTAAGTGTACAATTAGGGTTATTGTTAAAGTTTAAATTAGTTATAGAGAATTATAATTTTATAGCTACATAACCTCAATGTTGAAATATATTAGTTATAATTTTTAAAATAATACAATAGCTATAAATGTTTCAACCAATATAACAAATATCATTTCTTTGGAATTATTGGTTGCCTTCAACTCTAAATTTTAGTTGTTCATTACAATACTACAATTTGTGGACACTCTCCACTACATAGCTTCAATGCATATGCCTTGCAAGAATATATTATCTCAAGCTTATTTCTGCATTGATATTTTATAACATATCTATCATTTAAGATTTTTTTATATTGTAATATTAGAAAGACAAGTACACCACTACATGGCACTTGTTTAATTATTTACCTCAATTGTTTCACATTCTAAACTATTAAATTATTTATTTCCTTTTATTACAAGAAAATTTAATTCTAATATCACATTAAAATATTATTTTAATTTTATTTATTTGCCATTATTCTTTAATTTTTTTTAAAAATAAAATGTTAGTTTTCAAAGTTACTCTATAGTATCATTGATTCATTTATCTGTAGCAACATAAGTTTATTAAAAGAAAAATTATCGATTTTCTCTAAACTAAATATTAAAATAAATAATAAGTTTCTTACATACCCTACATAACAATTGGATCATTTGTTTTCCACAAGACATAACTTTAGTGGAAATTATAAAAAAAGCCTTTTGAAGATTCATTTTCTCTAATTCTTCTCTAAAAAAAAAGTAAAAAATAAATAATATTTCCTTACCTACCCAACATAACCATTTGATCACTTATTTTCCACAAGGAATAAGATTAGTGAAATATATAGAAAAAAATCCTTGGAAATCTTATCTACCCTATGTAAACAATGAATCATGAGATAAGCGACAATATAAAAATTGAAATTATTAATTCACCTTAAAAATGAAAAATATATATTTTACCTACCCTTCTTAACCATCAGATCACTTATTTTCCATGGGGCATAAGCTTAGTGGAAATTATAGAAATGAATCCTTGAAAATATTAACTACACTATGCAACCATTGGATCATGAGATAGACAACTCTTTGAAAATTGAAACTATCACGATTCCCCTTAAAAACTAGGAATCACACCTTAGTGTGCAATTGGTATGTTGAAGATGTATGTAATGTGAGTTAGGGAAATTTTTGGTCTATTATTCATATATATTTGTGGGGTGCATGAATTTAATTATTAGAAAGAGGGATACATACATATATATAAGAAGAGAAAGGGAGAGGTGATAGAGATAGAAAGATAAATAAGGGATATTGAGGGAGGGAGGGAGGGAGAGATGGGGAGATAGAGTGAGTGAGTGAGAGAAAGAAGAGAGATATGTAGGGGGATAGGTAAAGGGATAGAGGGAAGAGGGGGGACAAAGGGAGAGAAATAGGTGGAAGGAGAGGGAGAGAGAAGAAGAGGGCGGGGGAGAGGGAGAAAGAAGAGGGGGGGGAAAGGAAGATATAGTTCAACATATAGAGAGGAAAGGGAGAGGTAGATGGATAGATATAGATTGAGGGAAATATTTATAGAAAGAGATAAATTAACAGGGAAAGAGGTATAGAGAGAGATAGGAAGACAGAAGTATAAAAATATATTATAAAAAGAGACAAAGAGATGAGTTAGAGGGAGATACAAAGACAAATATAAATAGGAGAGGTGGTAGGAGAGATGGAGATAGAGGGATTTTTCATCATCCAAAACTTGCATCATCCAAAAATATTCTTTAGTTTTCAATAATGGCTACTTTTGGTAGGGTTACTATTTTTAGTAAGTTGTCAGTTTTACATGAAATATTACAAAGACCTCCTATATGCTGATAAAATCATCCCAATATCTTGTGGCATTGAAGAGATACTTGATCTTTTTAGGAAATTTCTCCAATAAAATCACAAATGTAATATTGATGGCCCTAGACGCCTCAGATGGGCTTGAAAGTTGACTAGAGTCTACTTCCACATACTCCATTTATGTAGGCCTCATCACAAGATTTATAATGATATATTAAAATTAAATCTCCATGGTTTTGTTTGAAAGTTATGGTTCTTAGATGTTTGACTACCAAAAATCCAATAAAATATTTTCTTATTAGAAATTGGTTGATTAGGGTTTAGGCACCCAAAAGTAGGTAATTTCACCTTCTAGAACATTCTAGGGTAGTTATGTATTCCAAGTAAATATGATGAACTAGGGTTACAAAAGCTAGTTACAATAGTATAGATGATGACTCTAGCTTTCAAATTATTGTAATGAAATTCCCATGTGGTTTTAACATGTTATTTTTTAAATTTTGTAATTTAATTTCATTGGGATAATAATAATAAAGTGTTCCTTTCTTGCATTTTATATTTATTTGTCTATTTTTGTTGTGTGTTTGGGTTTGTAAGGGGAGTACCCTTCATCAAGTGGTATTAGAGCCAGGTTGTTCTTGAGTGTATACATAGCTCACCAAAAACAAGGAACTTTGCACCAAAACTATGGTTGTGGGTCTATGAGATATATGAGAAAAATTCCTCCACGAAGGAACCACCGTGGAAGAAGTGTTGGTGTGATAGAAGAGGGTTTTAGAACATTGAGAAAATAATTTAGGCACTGCAAGAGGAACTGCACAAAGCAATTGATATTAGGATAAGAGATGAAAGTAAGGATGAAGATGAAGAAGGAAAATTTGAGGAAGAACAAGAAGTGACCAAAAATTTGGATGAGGCTAGGTTTTTGAGGGCCATTTCCAAGATTGGAGAAAGGCCAAATATTGAAGTTTTCACATTTTCTAGAAATCTTAACCTAGAAGAGTTGATCGATTGGATCAATGATATGGAGTGGTATTTTGAGTATTAAGTAGAAGATCTTAAGAAGGATAAGTTTACAAAGATCAAGCTGAAGGGTCATGGTAAAATTTGGTAGAAAAAGTTCATTTAGAGAGAAATAGAAGAGGGAAGGAGAAAATAAAAATACGGGATCAAATGATGGAAAATTGAAGAGATAGTTCATTCTCATTGACTTTGAGCTTGATTTTCTAAATAAAATGCAAGGGTTAAAGAAAGTATGAAAATATATCCACATAAAAATTCTATTGCGTCCTAATTAGAACACACCATTCTGAGGCCAACAAGGAGAAAATTAGCTATTAAATAATGGGTTGATGACGAGTACTCAATAAGAGTTGATTTTGGTAAGAATGTATATTATTTAAGATGCATATAAATTTTCTTTGAAGGTAGAAGAGAAGCTAAAAAAATATTTGAGAACAAGAAAAATGGAAGAGGTCATGGTGGAAGGACTGATGGATGGCCTTATGTATCCAAAATGAAGATCAGAAGAAGAATGAAAAATCTAGTAGTAGTTAGTATCAAAGGGGAAGTTCCTACTGTCCCCATGATCAAAATAATATATATCAAAGAGGAATATGAAGATGACGAGGAATGGGAAGAGGAGGATTTTGTGGCTAAAGTTACCAATGTGGACAAGAGCACAAAGTATATGATTTTCCCCAACATCAAGGTACAAAAAATAGGAGACTAGAGTGTAATGTACAATTTTAAAATGTTGATGAGGATGTCAAGTCTTCAAATTCCGAAGATGTTGAAAAAGGAGGGGTTTTGTGACTAGAAGAACCCTACTAAAGGAATAATTTATTTTGCACAAGATGTAAGTGTAATGGTAAGGTTTTCAATGTTATTATAGATGTTGGTACAATACTAATAACCTTGTTTCAGAGGAAATAGTTAGTAAATTGAAGTCAAAGAGAAGAAGGCATCTGAATCTCGACCAGATTGCTTGGTTACAAAATGACCATAAGGATTTAGTCAATGAATAATGTCTGCTAAAGTACAAAACTAGAAACTATCATGATGAGGTATTATGTGATATTATGCCTGTAGATGTTTTTCATATTTTTTTAGAGAGACCAAGAAAATTTGATCATCATGTAGTACATGAAGGGTACGCAAGTACCTTTTTTTTTACAAAGGATGGATTTTGACACAAGCTCAAACTATTGAAGGAGGAAAAGGAAAAAAGTATGAAGTAATGCAATAATATATTTAATACATGGAAGAATTTTTTTACGTGGCATGAAGCATGAACGTATGTGTTTTTATTTAATTCCTAAAGTTATCAAAGATGAAGTAGAAGGCATACCTAAAGAAGTATATTTTTTGGATGAGTTTCAAGATATTGTATCTAACAATGTACTTGAGGGATTACCACTGATGAGGAAGACAAGTCACCATATGGATCTAATTTATAGATCTTGTTTTTAGAATAAACAAATCCTTATAGAATGACTCTAGTAGAAAATGAAGTGTTGAATAGACAAATACAGGAGTTGTTGTGAAAGGGATTGATTTAAGAGAGCTTGGGACCATGTGTAGCACACAAAGTACTAGTACCAAAGGATGTTGGAGAATGGAGGATGTGTATATACTCTTGAGCCATAAACAAGATAGATCTAGTACTGAAGAGTTTGTATTCGAGGGATCTTGATTTTGAACAGGCTTGGAGATCTTGCATGGAGCATGTTACTTTAGACAGGACAAGGTCGTTATATTTTATAATCCGAGATAGGATGTTATTTAAAGGATTTCAATTGTGCATTTTGAGAAGCTCCATGAGGGGAAACCTGATTAAGGAGAATCATAATGGAGGGTTGGATGGACACTTTGGTCAAGATAAGACCTTTTCTTTTTTTAGTGAGCATTATTATTAGCCATAGTTGTAGTATGATGTAAATAATGTTGGGCAAAGTGGATTATGTCATATGGGAAAAGGAACAAGTGAATACAAGGTTGTATTAACCATTGCCTATACCAGAGAGGCCATGGGATGATATTGATGTGGATTTTGTTCTTGGTTTACCCAGGACATAGAGAGGATGTGATTCAATTTTTATGGTCATAGATTCTCAAAGATGAAACATTTTATTCCTTATAAGCATAATAATGTTGTTTTTCATATTGCAAAGTTATTTTTTAGAGAGTTGGTGAGACTTCATGGTCTACCAGAGAGCATGGTTTTAGATTGAGATACCAATTTTGTTGGTTATTTTATGGAAAAAGTTGAAGATGGATTTTAAGTTTAGTTCAACACACCCTTCACAAACTGATGGACATACTGAAGTGGTGAATAGGAGTTTAGATAAATTAATGGAATTCTTGGTAGGATATAAGCCCAAGGGATGGGATTTGAATTTACCACATGTAGAGTTTTGTTAAAACAATTCTATCAATATGAGCACTAGTAAATCACCATTCCATATTGTATATGGAAGTAGTCCCGGAAATGCTTTAGAGTTAAGGAAGATAGAAATAGGAGAAAAGAGTAGTGATGAAGCCAAAGACTTTACAAAGAATGAAGATAATCTAAATGAAGAGGTGAGAGGCATACTAATTAGATGAATATTCAATACAAGGATAAGAAAGATCAGAAGAGAAGATATAAGGAATTTAAAATTGGAGATGAAGTCATGATTTATCTAATAAAAGAGAGATTTCTAATGGGAACCTATAATAAGTTGAAGATGAAGAAATTAGGGCAATGCAAAATCATGATTCAAAAAATGCTTACGAGGTAGATTTTCCAAGTGGACTCAACATTTACATGTGTTTAATATTTAAGATTTGGAAGAGTATGATGAAGTGTAGGTATTGATGATGAAATATTTAAATCACGGTGAAACATTCTAGTTCCTACTCCAGAAAAGGAGGAGATAGAAGACATCTTGGTTGCTGAGTTAAATGGAAAGAAAGAATTATTGATTATTCATCATGGTTTTCTAAGGTAGAGGTTGAATGGTTCAGGGCACCTCCATATTTAATGTTTTTGTGTTGTTTAGGGTTGGATTAGGAGTTTTTGTGAGTGGTAGAATAAGTTCCAAAAGGTTGGAAACAATGTTAGTCTAACTTCAAGTTTGTAAGGGCTTTAGTGCTCATTAGGGGTTTTGGGTCTTTTGACTTCAAATTGTGGAAAAGTTTCCATTTTAGTGCAACATGGGATGGAGGTATGTCTTTGGACCCTAAATATCCTATTTGGAGTCTTATGAGTCAACATCAATCATCAAGTTGACAAAGAAAGTCAAAATGCTTCAAAATGCAAAAAGTTGCTAGCAACTTTGAAAGTTGCTCGAGCAACTTTTGCAAGAAATGACAAAATGTAGTTAAACTGATTTGTCACTACCCATGCTTTTTATATGAGCATGGAATCTATATTTGGACAAGGTTAATGATATTTTGGATTGAGACACTTATTTCTGACACTATTCTATGAATGACTGTATCCTCATTTGCATAATCTGCACTGTATCTTTGTTTCTGTATGGTCCTGTATGGATTGGCATAGGTGATCAGGCTCCATGTTAGTGTAGCATTTACTTTCAGATTTCATATGCAATAGGTAGTTTTTTTTTAAGTTTAATACAATTTAAGTTGTACATTTTTGAAGGTCACTGGTCTGACAGAGACACAAACAATAATACCTTGTTAGAAATGGCTCTGACCTAGTTTTCCTCTGGTGGATGTGTCTGAAACCATGTGGAAATTAGGGTTAGGGTCTATAGATAAGTCTTTAGGTTTCTTTTTGGTTGTATATTTGTATTTCATAGGCCAAAGATGAAGCCCTATGGCTGATTGGTGAAACCAGGTGAGCTAGGACATGGAGAAGATCGAATTTGTGTGAGCACCCAAGACTTTTTGGGAAAGAATTAGTGGAATTTATAGATGCAATAGATAGTATCCTAAAAGGATTGAATGGTGGTTGGAGGTGAATCAATTTTTGGAGACAATATTTGCAATTGTTCATGATCACTGGTCTAGAGGCCTAATTAATAGGTTATAATCTAAGGCTTGCAAAAAAATAGAGTTTTGGGTGCCATCATAGGTCAATATTTTGGATTCTGATAGGGTTAAATGATGTCTTGAATATTTTAAAGTTTTCTTGTGGGGTCACTTGGGGATTTTGGAAGCAATAGGCCAAAATTGGTGAAAATAGACCTACAAGGAGTTGAGCAATTAACCCTCCTAGTGAGTTAACGACCAATTAGATTGGTGGAGCATCTTGGAGAGTTTGGATGGATGAAAAATGACCAAGAAAGGGTCAATAAGTGTATGGAGAGTCTGAGTAAGTGTGTGGGAAGATCCTAGGTAGAGGATTGACAATATAGGTGGAGTTGTAGAGAAGGAAGCTAAGCTTTTGGTTAACTAGTTGGACTAGTTGAGCTTACAAATCTTGGAGTCTTCCAAGAACCAACTATACCTTGGAGGAGAAGTTGGTGGAGAGAGTCTTGGAGATCCTAATTGGTGGAAGATCCAACAAAGAACAACCATTGGATGGTTGGTTAGGTGAAACAAGCACCTAGGAGAGAGGAAAGGTTCTAGATTATCAAACCCTCTACATCATTGACCATCTTGGTTTCCCTCATAAAACCAAAGATTTGAAAAGATCACTTCTCAAATTATCCTAGGTGTTTGATATAAGAGAATTGAAGGTGTAAGAGCAAGCTTGCATCACCCAAAAATATTGTTTAGTTTTCAATATAGGCTATTTTTGGCATCATTACTATTTTAAGTAAGTTTTCATTTTTGCATAAAATGTTACATAGACCTCCTTAATGGTGAAATAAATATTTGATGAAAATATTGAGATATTATTAATTATTGCGCATAGATGTGTTGGGATTAATGTTTTTTCATTGATGTCAACATATTCCTAATGTTAGTGACAATGTTCCTGAGATGTTCAGTGAGAAGATTGCTTTGGTACGCATACTATATTGAAGATCAGATGTTGTGAAGATACAAATAGTTTCATTGGTGTCTATAGTTTATCTTTGTCAACTTATAGAGGTTCACATAATGAGTTGAGTGAGATATGAAGGATTTTTCAGAGAGTGGTATTTTGGTTGTGTATATGGTGAAATGGTGATCAATGGTAGAATACCGAATCACACATATGTATTGAATGACCCAAAGTCAAATCCTCAAGCCAAATCTGATTTGTACAACCCAAAGGATGAAAGGGCACAAATGCAAGATCTAGATAAGGAAATAATTTAAGGTATTCTTTGTGAGGTATGGAAGAAAATGATAAGAGATCTTATGTTTACGATTAAAAGAATATGTAACAACAAGATACAATAAAAGATTTGATCTAATGTATTACAATAGATTCAAGATGTAGAAATAATAATGTATGTACCTTAAAAAATAGGAGAGGAAGAAGGTGTTCAAATGCTGATTTTATGTCTAACAGAGTCCCAGAATGTCTTGATAACCAAATCTAGCATTCTGTGACCTGCAACTCTGAAGCCTGTAACTCTTTGTTCTATTATGGGAACATGTCAAAAAAGGTTCAAACTATACCCAGGTATAGGTCAAAGGTTTGACTTGTACCTTAGAGAACCAAAATAAAAATGAAAAGATGATATGGGAAAGTCTTCTGATTGTCTTCTTAGCTCTGTAATAGGAATGTTCACTCTGAATACTAGGGTATAGGTTGAAGGTTTGATCTATACCTAATATTATTAAAGTATAGAATAGAAATGGATCTAGAAATTTCTTCCAATTTGTTCCTGGATATGTAGTCAAATATGCACTTTAGAGCTACACCTCCACACAAGAGAGAAGGGGAAATTGTTGTGGAAAAGGGGCTTGCCTTGGTCAAGCCCCCATTTAGAAATTAACCTTGAAATGGAATAAGTAAAGCATGTAAAAAAACACAAATGTAAGTATTCACCTTGCTTTCCAAACCTATGTGGATGGATATGAATCCTCTATACCCACAAAGATGTATGCTTTCTTGATTGAATGTTGAATTGTAGAATGTAGGATGTCTTCACCAATGCAATAGATCTACACTTTCCAAATTATAGATCATGGATGCATGTACATTGTATATGCTTGAATGGAGAAGGAGAAGAATGAAGAATTGGTGTAGTCAGAGATGGAGGACCAATGAAGGATTATCCAATCTTGCAGAAAATAACCATAACAACGGAAATAACCAAATACATAGAGATATAGTAAACATTCACTTCTATATATTATCTCAGATATCAATTACATTCAACATGTTGGGCTGTAAGGCCCTCCGGGTTACGACCAAATACAAAGATAGAATTCAAGATCTACTACAAATTTTTTGCAAGACATACAACTCTTGATCCAGATCCTCATATCCAACACTTTGATCTGCTCCCTCCAATATGATACCTAAACTAAGAACAAAATACAACTTAAATATAAAGGCAACCAATTAGGTCGGCCAACCAAAAAATCATTGGAGAAACCCTAGACCAAGATTTAGATCCACACAAACCCCAATGAGAGATCCACCATTAATGCCGCAATCAAAATTCAATGTAGAAGTTGGCCATCAGATCCAAATCCAAATTAAACAACTCTGGAAAAGGATGACCAAGAAACAAAGGGACTCGGTCAAAGAGCAACAAAAAATGAGCATGCCCGAGTGACAAACCTGAGCAATAGGAAACAAGCATGCCCAAGTGACAGACATGAGAAAAAGGAAACAAGCATGCCCGAGTGAAAAAATTGAGAAATAGGAAACAAGCATGCCCAAGTGACAGACCCGAGCAACAGATAATTCTTCGAGCAGCCTCCAAACAAGCTAAAGGACAAAGAAAGAATATATTTGGTTGACCAAGATTTTCAAGGATCCTAGGATGATCCTACATCAGACACAATAGGTAAATAAGATGTTCCCATAAATGAAATCATGAGCATTTTTAGTGGATTAGAACATGCATTCCATACTTGTTCTTAACCCATTTCTCCTCTTGACCTTCATTCCATGTTGTCTTGACTCTATCCATTGTCCCATTTGAAAAATTCATCAATACTGCACTTTTCTCATATCTTCTGCCTATAACTGATAGTAGCTGACACTGATCATCCTTGGTACTTTTGATACTATCCAATTGAATCATCTTCTCATCTGACTGACTGATCAACTTAGTATTATCTGCATCTCTCTGTGTCACTAATGTCAATATCTGTTGCACTATCTCAACAAAAAATGTCATCTGTTTCTTAATCCATTTAAAATCCTTAGAGAATTTATTCTCTTTCTCCTTTATATTATCCTTCCCCTCATCCCTTGGAAAAGGTTCATCAACTCTCTTCTCCTCAAGTTTGTCACTAACATTCAGAAAACATATTATAACTCCACATCTCTTAGTCCCCATTTCCTGCAAAGGTAGTAGTTTATGCTTGGATTCACCCTTCCTCACAACATAGGTATTTGCATGACCATGAAACATAACATGTTTTTCATACTACAAAGGTCTAATGAGAAATAGGTGACAAGAATCCATAGGTAACACATCACATAATATATCATCATAATAAGATCCAATCTTAAAATTAACAAGGCATTGCTCCTCAACTATAACCTTAGACACATCTTGTATCCAACTAATCTGATAAGGATTAGGATGTTTTATTCTTCACAAATTTAACTTATTAACCATCTCTTTTGAAATAAAGTTCTCAGAACTTCCACCATCAATTATGACATTACATACCTTATCCTTGCATTTACATCTAGTTCTGAACACATTCCTTCTCTGCACTGTTTCATTAATACATGCAGCTAGCCTTCTAGTGACCATATCTTCACCTTCTTCTACAACATTCACATAATTTTCCTCGGTCATCAGGGTGAACTTATTTTGAGGACATGACCAGGCTCTATGTCCCTTCTCACCACACTGAAAACAAGTACCACTAAAATCAATTCTTCCTCTTCTTCCATACCCACAATTGTAATCCTTAGTGGTTTGACTACTGCTAGATCCTACCTCGGTCTTCTTAGGATTATCCACCACCTTACTCTCAACATCTGTGTCATCAGTCTTACCACCTCAGTTTCTATTATTCTATCTGATTTCAAACTTCTTGTTCAACTTCTCCTCAATATTCAATGCCATCTGATAAGCATCTCCTATTATTATCATCCGAACAGTAAGTAACTCTTCCTGAATACTAGGTATCAGGCCATAGATATACCTAGAAAGTTTCTCCTTGTCAGCTTCTGAATGTCCAGTCCTAATTAGAATCCTATAAAAGTCCTCAGTATACTCTTGCACTGATTTGTTTGTCTGCCTCAAACCTTGCATCAATCTGAACATCTCTAATTCATAATCCATTGGGATGAATTGCTTCTTCAGATTTTCAACCATTCTGTTCCATCGGATGATCTTGTCTTTACCTCTCTGATTTCTTTCCAATTGAACTTCTCTCCACCATATGTTTGCATGAACTTTCAGATTTGTCTTTGCAAACTGAAATCTATCAGATCTTCTACTTCCTCATACTCAAAGTATTCATCCATCTCATTAATCCAATCGATCAACTCTTCTGGCCTAAGGCTTCCAACAAATGTAGAAACTTCAATCTTAGGTATTTTCCCAAATTTAGACATAACTCTCATAAATCTAGCCTCATCAAGATCTCTGACATCTTCTATAGCTTCTTCAAAATGTTATTCTTCTTTAGATTCTTCACCATTACTTTGGTTTTCTCTAGATGCATTCTTTATTTGCAAATCCTCTTGCAAATCTTGCACCTACTTCTGCAAAGATCAAAAATCATCAAGGTTGAGCTCCTCCTTAGGTTCTTCCTCTGTGATCTCATGGATTTTCTTTGGAGGCATATTTTCTATACAAATCTCCAGTAATTGGAAACCTAACTCCTTCAACGATTGAAACTCAGCTCTTATACCACCTGGTGCAGTTAGAGATGGAGGATCTAATGAAGGATTATCCAAACTTGCAACAAATAACCATAACAACACAAACAACCAAATACACAGAGATATACTCAATATTCACTTATATATTATCTTAGATATCAATTACATTCAACATGTCAAGCTGAAAGACCTTCCTGGTTATGGCCAAATACAAAGATAGAATTCAAGATCTACTACAGATCTTCTGCAAGACATACAACTCTTGATCCAGATCCTCAGATACAACACTTTGATCTACTCCCTCCAATCTAATACCTAAACTAAGAACAAAATAAAACTTAAATATGAATTCAACCAAATAGGTCAGCCAAAAAAACAATCATTGGAGAAACCCCAGACCCAGATTTAGGTCCACACAAACCCCAATGAGAGATCCACCATTAATGCCACAATCAAACTTCAATGCAGAAGTCGACCATCAGATCCAACTCCTAATTAAACAAATTTGGAAAAGGATGACTGAGAAATAGAGGGACTCAGTTGTAGTGCCTCACTGACCCTACCATGGAAAAATAATTGGAGAAGTGAGTGGAATAAGGTAATTCAGGCAATGAGAAGTTTTGAAGGAAGCAAGTGGAAGAAAACAAGTTTCAAGAGGAGGAGGTAAGTATTTTAATTTATGATAGTTAAGGATGTAACTAGCATTAATTTAATTTTCTCTCATCTTAGTAATTTGAATATGTGCTTGTTAATTTCAACCAATAGTCCCCCATGATGAGAGTAATGAATGATAATCGATGGAGACGAGATTCAACTTAATGATACTTTCTTTAGTTATTTGATGTTATGTTAAATCTGAGAATGTTCATTCTAAATCTTTGGATTTCATTAACAATGTGAAAGGTTCTAAAATGTTATAAACAAAATTAGAGAGGAATTTAAATTAAAAGTTCAAGAATAAATTTATTTTAGAGTTTGTTTCTAGATTTTTTTCCTTATAGATATTATACTAAGGGATTATGTTTTTTTTTTATGTTCTTGGCATGTACGCTATTAATTAACACTATTATGGGTACTTTGATACCACAGTCTAAATATGCAATAAATAAAATGACGAACTATTATTAATTATTAGTGAGGGTCCTTTTCAGGCTGCAAGCTTGAACAGAGGTTTATGATCACAGAATCATCTGTGCGTGTTTTGTGTTCTAGATAATGATTTTCTTGATGTTGCTAATGATTATAATGAGTTATTAATTATATCATATTAAACATGATTTAATTTAAAGTATTTTATAATATGTTTATAATAATTATTTTGTTTAGGTCATATCACTAATTTAATATTAATTTAGCGTCTTGTTTTGAAATGTATTTTTCATATTTAATTTCACATGTACGAAAAGATGTGATATCGTTATTATTACAAATTTTGAATAGGGATAAATGTATAGCATGGTGTTCCTTATTAATCCGTGGGTCAAGTGATTTATTCGTAATACAATATGGTAAGTGTTGTTCTATAAATTTTAAGCTAGATAGAATTGAGACTATTGGAGACGTGATAAATTATTGATGATATTTTTCTATGTTAAACTCAAAGAATAATATAAATAACAGTGAAGATATAAATATAGAAAATTAAATAAGACAAATAAATTAGATTTATTTGTAAGGATTTGAATTGATACGCATGGGTTGTAGTAGATAACAGCATTATGACCTGCAAGAGCAATTAAGGAGTGTGGGAAGTGGAACTTCTAGACGTGGGGAGGCACGTCTTTGAAAAAAAAACAGAGATTTGCGAAGGCAGAGAGAAAAGTAATGGAGCGCAGATGGAAAGTAATGGGGGTAGATGGAAAGTTGAAGGTGAAGGTTTGAAGAATGCAGATGTTGTCTCGGTGTTAGGTTTTCTAAGTTAGTTGAGGGATTGTGGAAGGGAAGGAAGCCAGGATCGGTGAGTTAAAAAAAAACCTAGTGTTAGTGCTATCGCGGATGGCTGCCCCATTTGTCCCGGTCAACAGCCCGGCGGCCCTGTTTGCTCTGGAGGAGCTAGCTTATCTTACCCTAACAGCAGAGTATGTGGTCGCCCATAACAACAACGGTGACATAGATCACATTGGTGCGTTCATGGATGACAATGCTCTGGATAAGACCAAATTAAAGGATGAAGCCTATGCAGCCATTTACTCGAACCTACTCAAGCATCTGCTCCAACTTCTCCCATCAATAAGGGGATAGTTCGCCCGGGGGTTTTTCCGCACTTCACAAGACTCACCTGGAAGATGAAGGTAGTGGCAGTCCATGTGTATGCGTATGGCACCTTCCATGGCTTGAGTCCTCCAAGGCCGCCTTTGGAAACTACATGTCTGATAGCCGTATCAAGGACGTTCTTGCTACTATCTGCAGCTCCTCGAATTTTGGGTGCACTTTGCAAGGAGGTGTGGCGGGTGAAGCCGCTGCAAGTGATCTTTCCATCTTCTGCAGAGGGAGTGTTGCAGCTGATGCCAATACCCCTGACGACACCACTATTGCAGATCTAGTACCCTACAGCAACGTTCCCTACCATGAAGGCCTCATTTGCCAGGCCTATATTATTATGCAAGAGCTAGGAGTGCTTCCTAGGAAGTGGTACCAGGGGGAAAAGGTTATGAGCAAGGGTATCAATGGGGCTGCACTTGTACGCATCTGTTGTACAGTATGTTGGTCTCCAACAGGTACTTTCATGATTTTTTAAATGTTAATAAATTTTGTTATAGCTTAGATTGGTTGGATTAGATTTTAAGTTCCCTTTCATTTCTTATTAGATCATGCCACATGGTACGAGGAAGTCATCGCTCATAACTTACCTAGTTCTATTGAGATTCGTGTACTCAATCACTGTTAAACATTCACAATTCTGTTGAAATGTCCATACAAAATAAATGTCTGTAAATTTTGAATAGAGGCTTAATAAATCAAATATTATTTCCTATTTCCAGTTTATAGATTATGGGTGATTACGTTCAATGTTCACACATGTACATACTGTTAGTTTGATATGAGAATGCAAACAATATATTTCATTGCTTTGAACTATTCTAGTTGCCCTTATTCTTTTTGTAAGTAATTACCAATTGTTAAATATTTCAGGATCATTTACACATTTAGATTGTCATTTTGAATATAGCTGCAAAGTGTAACAAACTACAGAAACCATGAAGCAACTTTCTCTGCGAGACTTGAAGGATTTCAATACTTATAATATTGCCACTTAATCAGTTAAGATTGCTAGAGCAGTTAACATAGTCAGGCATTACAAGCGTTAAAATACACTTGACATTGAATATCAGTCTTAGACATTCAAGCGACATTACTTTTGGTATACATCTTAACTTTTTGGATTGAGAGGTTAGGAAAACTTGCACAACAACCATGTCATGTTTTCAAGACGGGAAATAGGTAGGGATGTACTCCTCATTTAAAAATATGTAAGGTAAACCGAATAAATAGTTCCCTTGTGGGATTCTAAAAGGGGGTTTTCATACACCAAATTGGTGATTTGGGGGTCATAAAAAAAAAAACCACCTGTTACTTTTACTTATTTACCTAGTTGTAAAGGATGGACGACAAAAAATTTATTTTGGTAAAGCTGCCAATATTCATTGTATGTCTCCTTCCCAATACCTCTCTTGTTGAGGATATCTAAAACTAATCCTTTTTATGAGGAAAGGAATGTTCTCTAGTTTCTTTGATAGTTTCATTTGTGAAATATATAAATGCAGTATTACTTCCATGAAATCTGGACAAAGTCAAGAGATGTCCTTAAACTAGTTCGTGCCGGCTGATCAACAGGTAGGGCAAGGCCAAAGCGAAGAGCAGTCCCAATTCTTTTTTTAAAAAGTTATCACATATATTTAATGTGGTAATTAAATGTATTTAAATTGTCTTATTTTTGTAAGGAAGATAAGTTTAGTTGGTAAGCTATTTAAGCAAATTGATTTAATAATACTGTTATGAGCTATATGTAGTTAATTAATAGGAGATTTAGTACATTAGAATTAGTTACTTAATTAAATTAATAATGTGGATAAATTTTAGAGAATTTTAATGGGTGAATTGTGTAAAACTTTCCTTTATTTAAGTTTACAATTTAGATGGAAGTACAATTTAATGGGAATATAATTATTAGTCTTACCTTAATTGTGTGTTGATTTCAAAGGTATTTATGTTCTTTTATGAATATATCTACAAAAGATTTATTTTAATTACAAATGAGATATCAAGGTTTTAGGAATAATACATATTGGCATCTAGAGTACTCATTGGTTGAAAATTTCTTAGCACTTATTTGAGATAGTATTTGAATTGTGCTCCTTATACCATCTAAAGTCATGTCGTTCTATAGATCTATCTTGTCGTAGAATAGAATGAACAACTTGGATTCTATATTGAATTTCCTTTGATATATTATCATAAATTATTTCAAATCAATATCTTGTTAATTTGGGGTCAGGTTAAAATACATTAACATTCATTCATATTCCCTTACATATACCGCTTTTGTTTTCTAAAGTGGTTTGTACCCCACTAGGGCATACCTAGTATGAATTGGTCTAAGTTTGGTAAACCCGAACTACGATGTCTCTGCGAGTTACGTAGGCAAGGCCATCTACGATGAGCCCCCGAGGCATTAGGTCTGGCCCTTAGGTCTTGTGCTTATGATTTATTTCTTTAACTTGCGCCCTTCCCAATGTTTGCATAGTTCGTATCTCTTTATGAATTCTAGTTTTAAATATCTCATAGTATATTTACTATTTCGTTGATGTGGCTCATCTTACGATCATGAATGTAAGCATAAAGAATTTAACATCATGTATCTAGTTGTGTAGCAACAATGAAAGATGCAGGAAACGGGGAGACAAGGAGAACGAGATACACAGGCAAGGAAGAGAAAACTCAGGTATGCAATACCTCTGTTGGATTGTCTTTTGAATATTATGAAATGATGTTTCTTAAAGTTTGCCATTGCCTTCTTGTAATATAGCTAAATATTATACTTAGTAGAATCATGAATTATCTGATGTAGTTAAAATGGTATGTTATATTTTGTAATTTAAAAAAAAAAAAAAATTTGTTACATTTTTTGGTTGTAAATTTTGGGCATTACATTTGTCAAAGAGAAGCCCGAGCAACAAAAAATGAGCATGCCCAAGTGATAGACCTGAGCAAGAGGAAACAAGCATGCCCGAGCGACAGACCTGAGCAACAGGAAACAAGCATGCCCAAGCGACATACCCGAGCAACAAAGAATTCTCTGAGAAACCTCCAAACAAGATAAAGGACAAAAGAAAGCATATTTTTGGTTGAGCAGGATTGCCGAGGATCCTAGGATGCTCTTGCATCAAGAATGGATGAAAGATAGCCTTCAAATCTTGGAGAAAAAAACCTTGCTTGCTAGCTTGAAATCACCAAAAAGAGCTCTTGAATGCACCTTGGAATTTATTTCTTGTATTTAGATAGCATAGATGTGTAAAATGTATATATGGGGTCTAGATATGTAATGAATGGAAAAATGAAGGGAAGAGGCCTCCTTTTATAGAGATTTTGGGGTTCAATTTTGCAAAGGCTGACCTCACCGAGAGAGAAAATGAAAATACTGTGCATCGGGCTTGAAAACCACCAAATTTAAACCCCCAAGGTATAGGTCAAAGGTGGTTCAACCTATACCTGGTATAGGTCAAACCAGGTTTGACCTATACTTGTAAGGGTAAATTTTGAGGTATATTTTGCGAGGTCCAAGAAGTATTAAGGGGTTTGGGGAAAAGGAGACAAAATAAGAAAAATCAAGCATAAATGCATCCAAAATTGAGGAGATCACTAGAATGGGGTCCAAATAGGTCCTAGAGCTTCCAAATTAATGGGTGCTAAATTTTTAGACCTATATATTTACCCCCCACTTTAGTGGGAGTATGAGGAAAGCTCATGCTCACGGTAAATTAGATCAAATGCATAAGATGATCTCACCAAAGTTAAGGAGACAAGGAAAAATAAAGCCCCCAAGTGACTTAAGTCCTCATCAAATCCAAAAATAATATAAGAGAGACATCGCTCAGGAAAGAGAGAGAAGAGAAGTGTGATTACCTTATCCCTAGTAAGATTGTATGTCTTACTGTGGACCACAAAAAAGTGCCACAAAATATTGCATTTAAAGTTCTAGCAGGGTTTATGTGTCATGAAAGTCAACCCATCTAGGATCTATCCTTAAATATTGTATGTCAATAAGGGATCTAACTAAGACTAATATGTCCTTAAGGATTGTATGTCCATAATGAATTGTAAGAAAATGGAGGGATCATTCATTATGGATTGTATGTCCATAAGGGATCCAAAGAAAAAGGAGGGATCAATACTTAAGGATTGTATGTCCATAAGGGATCCAAAGTGTAAAGTATCATCGAGAAATAAGTGACAACCATATACTAAGTGACAACCTATGTATAAAATCCTCTAACAAGGTCACACTTAACAGTGTGTTTGTAACCTTTAACAGGGTTGGATCCTAACAGGGCTCACTTCAGAAGAGTGAAAATTTGGGGTACCAGTCCCAGTGGTTTTTCCCTTAACAGGGTTTCCACGTTAAAATCCATGTGTTATGTGTGTATGGTTTATTACTTTATTGTTTTAAATTTCATGTGATGCATTTATGGATTGATTGGTATACTCTACATATTTATTGAGTATCAGTAAATAATTTTTACTACTTATCGGTTATCAAGGAGAATAAGGACAGACAAGGTAAACCGACAAATAGTTAATTATTTCAAGTATTTCAAGGCATGCATCTTGTAGGGACTTAATAATCTGAGGTGTATTGAGTGGTGGATTAAATTTTAAAGGATAAATTTTTGAGGCCATTGATTCACTCCCCCTCTCAGTTATTACTAACAATTGGTATCAGAGCTTGTGTGCTTAGAAGGAAGGTTTCAAGACCTAAGTAAAGATCACAAGATGAACAGACGAGATGTGCCCAAGTTGAACAAAGAAAAATTTCCTTTGTGGAAAAGCAAGATAAGACTCCACTTATCAGGTATTGGTAATGATGTTACTCAATACTTAGATACTGAATATGTGTTTCCTACAGGACCATCGATAGTAGATCAATTGAGAGTGAAGCATGAGCATAACTGCATGGTTATAGAACTTTCTTCCTCACTCTCTGATGCTAAATTTGAAGATGTCAAGGATTGCACAACTGCAAAGAAAATGTGGGAAAAATTGAAGCTTGTACATGAAGGTGATACAAATGTTCTGAGAGCCAAGGCAGAAAGCCTTAGAGGAAAGTTTGATGATCTCGGAATGAAAGAAGGAGAAAACATCACACAGTACAACACAAGAATAAAAGAAATAGTCAATGCTATACGAGGTGTTAGAGGTACACTTGAAGAGGAGACAATGGTAACTAAAATCTTAAGAACCTTATTGCCTATATATGCTATTAGAGTTTATTCTATTCAAGAAATGAGAGTAGTAGCAAACAATACAGTTACTCTTGATAGCCTAATTGGTAGACTGATTTCATTTGAGATGAATAACTTTGACAATAGTGTCTTACCAAGTTTAGAGTATTCATTTAAGTCTTCTATGAAAATAAGCAAATCCAATCATAGATGCTCATCTAGAAGGGACAGTGAAAGTGAGAGTGAAAAAGAAGATCTAGATGAAATAGAAGCACTTATGGCCAGAAGAATACAGAGAGGCAAAGGTAAATACAAAGGAAAGTTACCACTTGTATGCTTTAATTGTAAAGAGATGGACACTTTGCTGCAAGATGTCCTAACAGAAGAAAAGATGACAGATCTTTTGAGAAGAAATTTGACAGAGGTGATAACAAAGATTACAGAGGTTACCGACAATCAGAAAGAAAGGATATTTGAGACTACAAGGATAAAGGCAAGAAGGATAGCTACCTAGCTTCTTGCAAAGATGAAGACACTGACACCAAACCAGATGATGACATCGAGATAGTATTTGTAGCTGTGAAGGATGATTCAGATGAAGATGAAAGGTATGAAGAAATTGCACTCATATCTAAGGTTAGTAAGAATGATATCTAGATTATAGATAGTGGCTACACTCA
>MU225187.1:1521817-1535553 GCA_018584345.1 Thuja plicata | reverse complement strand
TGTCTATGTTTGGAGAGATCAAGTTCTTTCTTGGTCTACAGATCATTCAACAAAGTGAAGGTATTTTCATTACACAATCCAAATACATCAAAGAGGTCCTGAAAATATTCAAGATGGAAGATTCCAAGCCTGTTGGAACACCGATGGCTACTGGATGCAAATTAACAAAGGAAGACAAGAAAGCAGAGGTAAATCAGACTTTGTACAGATCAATGATAGGAAAACTCATGTATGTTGTACACACTAGACCAGATATTGCACATGCAGTAGGAATTGTTGCTAGATTTTATGCTAACCCAAGGGAATCACATATGACTATTGTGAAAAGAATTCTAAGATATCTGAAGAATACTGAGGAATTTGGCTTATGGTATAGAAGAGAAGGCAAATTTGAAGTAAAAGTGTTTATCGACGCTGACTGGGTTGGAAATCTTGATGACCGAAAGAGCACAACTGGAGGAGCATTCTTTATGGGTGACCGGCTTGTCACATGGATTAGAAAAAAGCAATCTCTCAGTCTACTGTAGACACAGAATATGTTGTTGTTGCTACAAACTACTCAAATATTTCATGGATCAAACAGTTGCTAGAAGGTATGCATATGAAGATCTCAGAACCAGTGATTATCTATTGTGATAACACAAGTGCAATAAATATTTCCAAGAATCCAGTCATGCATGCAAAGACTAAACACATTGCCATCAAGTATCATTATTTAAGAGAACAAATTCAAGAAAAAGAGGTGATACTTGAATATGTGCAATCAAAAGAACAATTGGCTGATATCTTCACCAAGCCACTATCCAAGGATACATTTGAGTAATTAAGAAAGAGACTAGGCATCAAACCCATATCTACCAGTCAGTAAAGGACTGAAGGCTGCATCAGCCATATATTATCAGAATATCATCCATGTTGATGCAAGCAAAAGATGAACTTCAAAGATACATCTATATACATAAAGGTATATATCAGAACCGAGCACCAGAGCATATTTTTGTATTGCTGATGGATAAGGGAAATTCAAGGAATATGTTATGGATAGAAGAAAATAGTTGTTTGACATAAATGTCAGATAGATATTTTCTTGGCATTGTTGTCAATGGGAGAGAATGTATTCATTTTATCATCAAAAACTATTCATTGTCAGATTACTCCGAATAGGGAGAGATCATATCCATAGGGAGAGAATTTGTATGAAGAAATCATATACAAAATGAGAGTTGTTGACAAAAGACAAAGATATCAAAGAAGAAGAACAGTCAAAAGAGAGAAATTGGCACAAAAAGAGATCACAACACATTAGAAGAAGAAACATAGAAAAGCTGCATGAATCAAATCTAAGCTAACACAGAGCTTACTGGCGGTCAGACATTTTTATCAGTTATCAAAACAACGTGTTTGGTAATTTGATGAATCTCAACAATTGTATTTCATATTGTATTAGAAATAGTACAGTGTGATAATATAGTAAGTTTCCATCAATGCCAAAGGGAGAGATTGATGACATGTAATTGATTGAATGTTTGATAATGTTAAGTTGAAGGTGATGCAAGACATTAAAATAGTTAATGGTTTGTATTGTCATTGATGTCAACTTGATATCAGCTGTACGGTCATGTACATAATGCCAAAGAATTTAGAGAATCAATGGAACAAAGATTATGCTCTCAGCAATGCATAAAAGTCAAGTATTCACTAAGTGACAGACAACACCGACGGAGTGCACACTATCGGTAAAGGCAAAGAAAAAGTCATAGTGATGCCCGACGAGCAAAAGATAGTGTTTCCCGATGAAGAAAAATCCTATGATGCCCAACGGATGGAAATCCTGAAGCTAACTGGAGTTGCACCGACAGAATGGTAGTTATCACCGATGACGAACTGCAGAATTGACTGACGGAATAGAGAGTTTAGAAAATGACAAAATATCTAGCTGGCAGAGCTTAAGGATAGACTTAACTGATTGTTTTATTTGACCATAGTTAAGTAATTGATTTAAAGAATATTTATATAGTTGGCAAGAATATAACTACAAGATAAATCAGGAGTTAAAGCCATAAATCAAATTGGCTGGATTATTTTTCACGTCAAGAATCAAGAATCAAGAATCATGAATTAAGGAATATCATGTCTATATAAGAGACAAGCATAATTAATTTCTGTAAGACATCAGATACATGGAAGGGGAGTGAATAGAAAGAGGATGCTGAAGAGAAACCGGTGAAGGATAAACTTCATATAGTCTTGATCAATCAAGCTAAAGGAGAGCTAAAGAATTCTGTAGACACCGATGAACAGTGAAGCACAGCATCACAGAGAAGAAACTATGGAGCAAAAGGAATTGAAATGATACATTGATCAGAGAGGTATTGTACTTAAATAGATCTAAAATATGCAATTCAAGTTGCATTAGTAACAGGTCCTAATGTTTCAGTTTAACCATTGAAGCATCAAGTCTCTTAACAGAGCAGGACTTAATTGTATTCTATAATTAAGGTATATCCTAACAGATTGCCAAAAAGGTTGATTCATGAAAGTAGCATTGAATTTGCATAAAGCCTATTGACATCCTAAGAAAAAGGTTGATTCAAGGATGGTAGCAAGATTTTCCTAAAGCCTATTGCCAGTCTAAGAAGGAGGCTGATTCAAGGATGGTAGAAAAATAGATGCCAGTTACTAAGTGACAACCTATGTATAAAATCTTCTAACAAGGTCACACTTAACAGTGTGTTTGTAACCTTTAACAGGGTTGGCTCCTAACAGGGCTCACTTCAGAAGAGTGAAAATTTGGGGTACCGGTCCCAGTGGTTTTTCCCTTAACAGGGTTTCCATGTTAAAATCTATGTTTTATGTGTGTATGGTTTATTACTTTATTGTTTTACATTTTGCATATGCATTTATGGATTGATTGGTATAGTCTGCATATTTACTGAGTATCTGTAAATAAGTTTTACTGCCTATCGGTTATCAAGGAGAATAAGGACATACAAGGTAAACCGACAGACAGTTAATTATTTCAATTATTTCAAGGCATGCATCTTGTAGGGACTTAATAATCTGAGGTGGATTAAAGTTTAAAGGATAAATTTTTGAGGCCACTGGTTCACCCCCCCTTCTCAGTTATTACTAACAGGAGAAAGTTCATCTAATTATTTATCGAGATATTAATGGGTGGAGATTGAAGAAGAAAGGAAGCTTGATGAGCTTGAAGCCCTAATTTCAAAGAGACTACCTAAGGGATCTAGTAAGTATCAAGGAAAGTTACCTTTAAAATATTTTTCATGTAATAAGATTGGGCATATTTCTTCAAGATGTCCTAATAAATAACCTAATTAAAAGCCTAAGAAATTTAAGTCTAAATATTAGAAGTTTTATTATGCTACTGATGAGGGTGTAACTGATAATGAATCCGAGAAGAGTGAAGATGAGATTATGTTTATTGCTATAAAATACGAAAATACTAATTTGAATGAATATAAAGCCTTGATTTCTCATGTGGATAAAAAGGGTGAATGGGTTATTGATAGTGGTTTTTCATGGCACATGACTGGAGACAAAGACAAATTTGTGAAATTGGAAAGGAATGATGGTGGTGTTGTCAGATTTGGCAATGACACTCCTTGTATGATCAGAGGAAGATGATCTATTACACTTAATGGTAAGAACATCACTGATGATGTTTTATATGTTGAAGGTTTGAAATATAATCTTTTGAGTATTGTCCAGGTAGTTGATAAAGGTGACAACTTACAATTCAATGATGGAATGTGCAAGATTATGGGAAGCTCTATAATTTAGATTGCCATAGGAATAAATACTAAAGGTAATGTATTTCATTTGAATTTTTTTGAGAATAAATGCCTAATTCCTAAGATTGATGGTAATTGGTTGTGGCACAAGATATTTTATAAAGTGAAATATGATAACATTGTGAATATAAGTACTAAAAGAGCTATTATAGATCTACCTAAAGTGATGAATCCTAGTAATGTGATGTGTAAGGAATGTCAATTGGATAAGTTGAATAATTCTACTTTCAAGAGAAATAATTATTATTCAAGTGGATTGCTAGATTTGGTGCATACTAAATTATGTGGTCCTTCAAGAATAAGAAGCTATTATGAGGATAAGTTTTTTATTTTATTTGTTAATGATTATTATAGAATGACGTGGGTTATATTTTTGAAAGAAAAGTCTAAAATTTTTGAAAAATTCAAGATTTTCAAAGCTATGGTTGAGACTAAAATAGGATTGAAGTTAAAATATCTGAGATCAAACAAAGGTGGTGATTTTACTTCTACTAATTTTGACACTTTTTGTGAAGAGCATGGAATAAAAATATAGATGTCTTCTCTGTGAACCCCACAACAAAATTAGATTGTAGAGAGAATAAATAGAACTATTCTAAACACTGCCAGAACTATGATGATTGAAGGAGATGTTCCGCAAATATATTGGAGAGAATATGTTAGCACTACAGTATATACATTGAATTGAGTTCAAATCAAGCAAGGAACCAGTAAGACACCTTATGAAATTTGGTCAATTTCCTACAGTGAAATGTTTTAGAATTTTTGGAAGCAAATGCTATATCAGAACATATAAAGACTTTGGAAAGTTTGACCCAAGATGCAATGAAGGAATTTTTCTTGGTTTTTAAACTAAAAGAAAAACATATAAATGTTATACCCAAATATTGAAAAAGGTAATTGAAAGTGAAAATGTCAAAGTAGATGAGAATTATAAGAAATAAATTAAATCTTGCATATATGAATCAAATGATGAAGAAGACAATTAGACTGTGCAAGCACAAAATTAGAATCAGAAGTGGTTCAGAACAAAGAGAGAATTGTTTGCAAGGGCTTCTCACAATTGAAAGGTATTGATTTTCAGCATACCTTTTCTCCTATTGCTAGAATTGAATCTGTTAGGATGTTTATTCCATATGCTACTTACAAATATTTTAAGGTATATCAAATAGATTTCAAGTCTGCATTCTTGAATATAGAATTGGTAGAGGAAGTCTACGTTGAACAACTTGATGGTTTTCCCTTGATCGATGAAGATGACATGGTTTTCCTATTGAAGAAAGCATTATATGGATTGAAACAAGCACCTAGAGCCTGGTATGAAAGGTTAGATAAGTATTTACTGACACTTGGTTTCAGTAAAGGTACCGCTGATAGTAATTTGTACTTTTTGAAAGTTGATAATGATAACATTTTGATTGTTGAAGTCTTTATGGATAATATTATTTTTGGTGGAAATGACAAGTTGAGTAAGGAATTTTCTGATGAGATGCAAAAATAGTTTGAGATGTCTATGATAGGTGAGATGAAATTTATTCTTGGTATGTAAATTATACAAACTGATAAAGATATTTTTATATCTTAGTCCAAGTATGCGAAATAATTGTTTAAGAAAATTGGTATGGATGATGCTAAACCTGTTGGTACTCCTATGATTATTGGTTGGAAATTGCAAAAGTTTATGATTCACCTAATGAAAATCAAACAAGATAATAATCAATGATCGGTGGCTTATTATACTTGACACAAACCAGACCAGATATTATGAATGTTGTTTGCATTGTTGCTAGATTTCAAGTAGAACCAAATGAATCACATATTGTTTCTATTAAGAGGATATTCAGATACTTGAAAGGAAAAATTGATCATGGGTTATGGTATGGAAAGGATGATGATTTTACATTGAGCGTATTTATTGATACATATTGGGTAGGAAATGTGGATGACATGAGAGCACAAGTGGAAGAGCATTCTTTTTGGGTAAGAGATTAGTTTCATGGGAAAGTAAGAAACAAAATTGTATTTCACAATCTACTTATTAGAAGTTGAATATGGTATTTTTGTTGTTAATTGTACACCTATGATATGGATGAAGAAAATGTTAAAAGATATCAGTGTAAGTATTGATGAGTGTATTACTACCTAGTTTGACAATTAAAGTTCTATCAATATTTCAAAGAACCCTATGTTGCATTCAAAGACAAAGCATATTTCTATTAAATATCATTTCTTTAGAGACAAGGTCAGTGAGAAAGAAATCAGATTAGAGTATGTATCTACAAAAGAGAATATTGTAGATATTTTTATGAATCTCTCGCCAAAGGATAATTTTGAGTATCTCCGAGGCAGGCTTGGGGTGATTTACCCTCCTAAAAAGAGCTATAGATTCATTAACTTGCATCATTCTAGTATACTTATAGAGTTCATCACTATTTTGGATTGATGTTTTTTTTGGCTACTCCTTAGGGGGAGTAGTGGTTAGTATTTATGAGGTATGTTGTTCAGATGTTTTTGGCTTCTATGACTTAGTTTATACCCATTCCTTTGTCATTGATGTCAAAGGGGAGAGAAATTCATGTGAAAATAAAGTATGAGACTATGGGAGAGAGATTATTTTCTGATTGACAAGATTTTTAGAGAGACTTTGAAAGATATTTTGGATATTGCTAGTAGCACTATTGATATGGTTTCTTTGTGCATTGATTTGATTTTTCACATCATATGTTTCCATGTATGCCAGAGGGGGAGATTGTTGAGATATTGTTAAGTATTGTGCATATATGTGATGACATTAATGTTTTTTCATTGATGTCAACATATTCCTACTATTGCTGATAGTGTTCCTATGTGTTCCTGGGATGTTCAGTGAGAAGATTACTTTGGTACAGATACTATATTGAAGATCACATGTTGTGAAGGTACATATAGTTTCATTTATGTCTGTAGTTGATCTATGTCAACTTAAAAAGGTTTTCATAATGAGTTGAGTGAGCTTTGAAGGATTTATAAGAGAGTGGTATTTTGGATGATCGAGAAGAGACAATATTTTAGTTATTGGATTGGTGTGGATTGTTTATGAAATATTCTTGGTCACTAACTTTATGGTGAGTTCGTGATTTGGATGTTGGAGAGCTATTTTTATTTTATGACAATGTTTGTTGTTTAGTGTTCCTGATGAACAGTATGGAGATGAGTATGAATTATGATGAAATTTTTTTTCCTATTGATGTCATAATAGTTCATGTTTCTTGTTGATGTTTCTTGATCATTCCCTATTCATGTTACTGGACCGTGTTGGATTATGTGATCAGAATTGAAGACTTTCATGTGGCGCGTTGATGTTCTTAATTTTTATTGGTTGACATGTTGATGTAGTGTGTTACAAAGGATCGTGGTGAGATTTATGGATCTGAAGAATGCTCGAGGATATTGTTATGGATTATTTCTATGTATTAGATGACCTTCAATGGATCACATTGTGTTTTGAGTTGTGTTTTGAGCTGTATTGAATTGATATTTTGTAATTAGGTCCTTGGCTGACCTAGTTGAGATAAATTGACATAATGTATATAAAGATGTAATCATTTATGATTGAGAATGGGAGAGAGTATGTATATGTACTATGAGATAAGAGGTATGAGTGGAATCTATAATTGAGGGAGAGATTTGATGTACTTCATTGGAACTATTTTGGCGTATCAAAGATGATGTTTGTCAATTTGTTAGTGATGGACTATTGTCCACTGTGAATTATTATCAGAGAATGTTGTAAGATAGTGAACCTTCCTTTGGGTTGAATTCCTTGTTGTATTGAGTAGTGAGATTTTTAACAGTGTGCCTAAATGGATGTGAATTCCCCTTTGTAATACTCCTAACAAGGTATAATGATTTTGAAAGAGTACATTCATCTTTTGGGTTCGATCCCCACCATTTTTTTTCCCCTAACCGAGTTTCCACGTCAAAAATCTTGGTTTTATGTGTTGATTACTGTGTTATGATCTTGGATTGATGTTTATTATTCAGATTTGACATCAAGTTTATATTTTGGTTAAAGGTTTAGAGTTTTTGATATAACTGATTCATCCCCCTCTTAGTTGTGTGTACTTCCTTAACTCTAACAATTGGTATTAGAGCTAGTGTCCTCTTTTTGAATCTTGACCACTTGAGGAGATCTAGGATGGAAAAATTTATGAAGGAGAGTCTGATATTTGATGGTACAAACTATGCTCTATGGAATGACCAGATGATTACACATTTGAGATGTTTTAGTGAAGAACATTAGGATGTTACAAAGAATTCCTATACTCCTCATGCATATATTTCTTCTGTAACTCCTGATGAGAAGAAAGAATCCAAGTACAACGTTATGGGAATAGAGACTACACATCAAGTATGGATAAAATTAGAGACTACATGAAGGAGATGAATTCATAAAGCAAGCTAAGTTGCAAAGTCTGAAAGGAAAATATGAAACATTGAAGATGAGAACATTAATACCTATGTGAATAATATCACCAATTTGTTTTGTGTAATAATATGTACTAGAGGAACCTTAGATGAGAATGAAATTGTTTCTAATATTCAGAGATCCTTGCCTCCTGCTTATAATCACAAATTTGCTACTATTGAAAAAATCAGAACTGTGGTACTTGTGACAGTGTGTATGAAAATATGCATGTATGTATGCAACCAAAAAAAATTAAATGAATTATTATATAAATTGGTTAGTACAAATAATATATGAAATGAACTCAATTAACCAACCAAAATTGACTCATTGTCATCTAGTCATGAAGAATACTATCTAGCTAAGATTACTCTTAGAATTAAGCATCTAGATTAGTAATTGACACTCATGAAATGAAGGATCTTAACCAAAATGAGTCTAAATTGATGCATTTTTGGTCTACAATGAATTCAATTAAGCTAAATTGATCAAATTATGCATCTACATGATTGATTAAGATAATAATTTAAATGATCAGATCTAAAATGATGAATTCAAGATGCAATTACTATGAAATGATCTGTTTGAATGAAATTAGCATTATGTCTATGCAATTATGGATGGATTATCAATGCCTTGATTGAGCTTGGGTTTATAGATTTCCTTTTGGAGGGAAATATTTGAATTTGAATTCAATGGCTAGGATGAAGCCATGATGAACAACGAAGATTGATCCTTGAGTAATCCATGTGTACTTGATCTTATTGGATTGAACCAAGTCATTTATCCTTTTGTACCTGAGTGCATAATAGGAGATTCATTTAATTAACTTAATTAATAACTCTAGAGAAGGTATTTTTGAGTTTGATTTAATTAATTAGGCTAGGATTAATTAATAAATTAATTCACTCTTCTTTGATGTTTGATCATTTGATTATTATTTCTAATTTATTAGGTATGAAGTTGGATTTGATGTCTTGATTAGGACCAAGGGAAATTCAATAGAGACTCAGGCCTCTAAGTAGATTAGACTAATTTTAGGTGATTACATTTTCCCCCCTTTGAATCAATGTGTGATCAGTGCGTTACGTCTGATGTCCAATGTTGATAAGATTATGATTAAGCGAATACTTTGATATTAATCCTGATGAAACTATTATTGATTAGAAATCAATTTTGAACTTGATTGAATGAAGATTGATTGAGGTTCTGAAGATACCAGTTCAGAACTTGATTGACTGAAAATTGATAATACCGACTCCGAACTTGATTGAACAAAGATTTATTGAAACTCTGGGGATACCAGTTCTGAACTTGATTGAACGAAAACTGATAATACCTATTAAGTTTTAGGATAGCTACAAATTTAATAGCACTCTATGTTGTATGTGTTTTTAAAATGTAACAATCTCTCTTTCATTTATATTTGGAATGAGGCTAGGAGAGACATGTCCCTTCATGGGACATGTCTAGTCGTTATTATTGAGATTAATATAATGACAATTGATTATGTACATATGCCTTTAGAGAGGTATGTCCTTAAAGGACATGCCTCTTCCCATTAATTATAATTTAATCAATCTTACAATGCTTCATCAATCAATTATTAATTTAGAATAATATTAATATTGAATATTAAATTTCATATGATTAATAATAATATAATATATTATTATTAATCAACATATATTATATGTATTCTAAATGATCATACGAATAAAGCTACAATTATTAACACTCCCTCTTAGCTACATAGGATGATCAAACATAATGTGTAGTGGTCTCCCGTGTCAACACCTATGACCCTCACCATAGCTACATAAAACATCAACACTCCCTCATAGCTAGAGAAGATAAAATCCATCAAAATATAATTCACAAAAGATCCATTACTTTTAAGAGAGAAGATATCACCTCATCGTGATATCAAGAGATATGGTTTGACCAAGAATATCAAGTCTCATGATGTTGATCAATTGATGTTTATCTGATGGATATGATGAGGATCGAGTGATACCAAGTATCTATTAGAATAGTCCCAAAGGATAACTGAGGGGGGGGGGGTGAATCAGTTATCAGCTAATTTAATTCTTTTCTTTTATTAACTCTAGAATACAATAAAGTAAATGCACATTCAGATAACACAATAGACAACACCATAATTTGGTTACGAGGAAACCAAATGGTAAAAACCCTGGTGAGAATTAACACCCACAATGAACTATACTTGTTTATAATAATCCTTGTTAGAAGATCTTGCAACCCTGTTAGGAGTTGTTCTTTACAATGCAATAAGTATAGTGACTTGGTTAAGGGTCTGACCCTGTTAGGAGTCTTTTACAAATAACCTGGTTAAGGGTGAGGACTCATTGTCCAAAATCTCACTGCTTTAATGGTGAAGGCTACAACCTTCTGTAGAATAGATATGCACTATATCTGATGATGAAATATAGAGTAGACCTACTATCTTGATCAGTTCCAGTGTATTGTAATCTTTCACTTCTTCACATAGATCTTTCATGAATGAAACACAACTGATATTCTTCTCTGTACATTTTCTGTCTCTTTTCTTATCATTCACACTTAGCATTCCACAAATGACTTGTTATAAGTATCTTCCTCAAAGTACGAGATCATGGGACCTGTTAGACAAATCTTCATAACATCCTTGTCAGCTTTACTAATCACGCAAGCATAATTACAACCATGCAATATAAAATGAATAGATGCAACGCTTCACACATTTAGATAACTATCATCAACTCATAACTTAACTTGAATATACACATGCATATCCCAAAGATAGGCACAACTCAAGAACTAATGCAATACATTAGCTTTGTATAGACAAACTCCAGAAACTATAACTGCCACATAACAGAATTACACAACATAACTGAAATGCCATATCTGAGTCTGCGTGTATGAACAAAACATAAACAACGTGTCTACAACATGAATATAATTGCACAAGGCTAGATATCATCATTCTGATAAGTACATATAGAACATTGTTGTATATTATATGTTGTCATCAATGACAAACATACAATCAACTAGCTGCCAAAAGTAAATCTCCAACAATCTCCCCCTTTGACATTGATGGCAACATATGATATTAAAAACATCTTCAGCACATGGTGTCTTCTTTATTTTTACAATATTCTCAATATCCTCATCAAATATTTCTCTACACTGCTATAGCTCCTTTGTCTATGTTTATACTACCCCAGAGTATATGCTCCCCCTTACTATATACAACCCCTTTGACATCAATGACAAAGGGATCCATAAACAATTAAGCACAGATACTACTCCATAAGTAGAGTAGTCAACCATTCATTAGTCACTTGATGACTGATGTTCTAGCTGCTTTATCTAATCAAACACAGGAGAGGGAATTACTCCCAACTTCTACCTGAGATAATCAAAAGTATCTTTTCATAAAGGCTTTGTGAAAATATCTTCCAACTATTCTTTCGTGTTGACATAGTCCAATTTTACTTCATTATCTACAACTTTTTCTCTAAGAAAATGGTATTTAATCTCAATGTGCTTTGTCTTTGCGTGCATCACAGGGTTCTTGGACATGTTGATAGCACTGGTGTTATCATAGTGAATAACAATAGGATAGTCAACCTGTATGCCAAAATCTTTAACCATCTGCTTGATCCAAACCATTGTTGAACAATTCAATGTTGCTACAACATATTCAGCTTCTGCTGTCGACTGAGAGATACAATTCTGATTCTTGCTTAACCAAGAAACCAACCTATCTCCAAGAAATACTGCTCCTCCAAAAGTACTCTTCCTATCATCAAGACAACCTACCCAATCTACATCTGTATACACATGAAGTTGTACATTTTTTGATTTAGGATACCATAAACTATAGTCTATAGTCCCTTTAGATATCTGAATATTCTCTTTATTTCCATTAGGTGATTCTATTTTTGTTCAGCTGCAAATATTCCAACAATGCCAACTGCATTAGATATGTCTGGTCTAGATTGAGTAAGATATATAAGTTTTCCAATCATAGACTTATATAATGTCTTGTCAACTGCTGCAGAATCATCTTCTTTAGAAAGCTTGCTTCCTGTTATCATAGGAGTGCATACTAGATTACAGTCTTCCCTCTTGAAAGTCTTCAATATTTCCCTCACATATTTGGACTGATTTATGAATATTCCTTTATCGATCTATTTTACATTTAATCCCAAAAAAATATTTTATAGGACCAATCATGCTCATTTCAAATTCATTCTGCATTTCTTTTGCAAAATTTGCACTAAGCTTGTCATTACCTCCAAAGATAATGTCATCAACAAATATGGCAACAAGTAATAGTCCATCTAGTGTCTCTCTTATGAATAGGTTACAATCTACTGCTCCTTTCTTAAATCCAATCCTAGTAAGATAACCATCTAGTCTCTCATACCAAGCTCTTGGGGCTTGTTTAAGTCCATGGAGTGCTTTCTTCAATCTGCATACCATGTCTGGCTTATCTGATAGATTAAATCCTTCAGCTTGTTCTATGTAGACTTCTTCCTTCAATTCACCATTCAGAAAGGTGGATTTGACATCCATTTGATATACTTTAAAATCCTTGAATGTTGCATAAGCCAAGAATAACTTTATGGCTTCTAATCTTCTCACAGGGGTGAATGTGTCAGTGTAATCTATCCCTTCCCTCTGCGTATATCCTTTACACACTAGTCTTTCTTTGTTTCTGACCATTATAACATCTTCATTCATCTTGTTCCTGAATACCCACTTAGTTCCAATCACATTTTTGTCACTGGGTCTAGGAACCAATTCCCATGTATCATTTTTTATTATTTGATCTAATTCTTCTTCCATTTCTTTCTGCCAATCAGAATCCTTGCAAGCATCTTCAACATTTAAAGGTTCAATCTATGAAAGTAAACATACCTCTTCATCTACTATTAACCTTTTTTCTTTTGATCTAGTCAAAACACTGCTACTCTGATCTCCAATGTTATCATCTTTTGAATGATACCTAGATGTGAATTTTGAAACTTTTGGTGTGATATCCTCATCTGTAATTTGTGATACTTCTTTGCTTGATTTAGGTTCATTACATGAAACATCAATGCAATCAAACATTTCTTCAATAACAATGTCTTTACTGCTAGGCCTGGGTTCATCCTCAATCATAGGTGCATATTCATAGTACCTTTCTTGAACCATGAAATTCTCATCAATCTTGACATGAGTACTTTCAATTATCTTCTTTAATCTCAAATTAAAACATCTATATGCTTTGCTTTTAGTAGAGTAACCAAGGAAAATACCTTCATCACTTCTAGCATCAAACTTACCAACCCCATCATCTCTCTTGATGTAGCACTTGCTGCCAAATATTCTGAAGTATTTTACTGTAGGTACATTACCAAACCAAAGTTCATAAGGTGTCTTATCCACGCCTGGCCTTAGTTGTGTTCTGTTGATAG
>MU225187.1:1504841-1521745 GCA_018584345.1 Thuja plicata | reverse complement strand
TGTTCTTCATAGTAGTCATAAAACTGATCAGAGGTGAATTCTCCTCCTCTATCTGATCTTAGACACTTTAGTTTTAATCTAGATTCATTCTCCACTTTGGCTTTGAATATTTTTAACTTCTCAAAGGCTTCAGACTTCTCCTTTAAGAATGCAATCCACATCATTCTTGAAAAATCATCAACAAACAAAATGAAATACCTTTCTCCATAATATGATCTGGTTTGAGTAGGACCACATAAATCTGTATGCACTAGGTCTAACTTGTTTTCACCTGAGTTCTACTTGCTTCTGAAAGAGCTTCTTACATGATTTCCCATAACACATTCCCTGCACATTGTGTCAACTGGTCTTGCAATACTTGGAAGGTCTCTAACTTCCTTGACATTGCTTATCTTTACTATATTATCAAAATTGATATGATAGAGTCTCTTTTTCCATAACCAACTGTCATCCACTTTTGCAAAAAAACAACTTACATCTGAATTGAGCTGAAAAACATTACCTTTAGTCTTTGAGCCTGATGCAATCATGTCTCCTTCTTTGTTTCTAATAATGCATTTGTTGTCTTTGAATTCCAAATGATAACCTTTGTCAAGTAGTTGTCCAACACTTAGTAAAATGTGATGTAATCCATCAACATATAGAACATCATCTTTTCTTGTTCTTTCCATCCAGGGTGATGGATCCTCTACCTATGATAGGTTTAGGAGTGTTATCTCCAAATATAACCATACCACCTTTGTACTTGTCTAGATGAACAAATCTATCTTTATCACCTATCATGTGATGAGAGCATCTGTTGTCAATGATCCAATCAGTTCTGATGTCTACTTTGGAAATTAGGGTTAACTCTTGTGTTTCCTTTTATCTTCAATGTCCATATGCTCAAGAAACTTTTCCATGTCTTTAAGGGAAATGAATCCAATTTTATCTTCTCCTAAATCTTCATTAGTTACACCTTCTTCAGCATGATAGCATTCCTTCATGTATTTAGGTTTATAATCAGATCTGAATTTCTTCACTCTTGTGGGACACTTGGATGCAAAATGAATGATCTTGTTGCATGAGAAACATTTGAATGGAAGTTGTCTTTCATATTTACCTTTGCCTTTCTTTTGTCTTTTAGCAATCATGGCAATTATTTCTTCTAGTTCTTCATCAACTTCTTCTTTCTCATTATTGCTAGAGATGTGAGATTTCTTACCATGAGCTGAAGCTTTGAAGGTTGTTTCACTTTTAGGTTCAGTCTTCAATCTTGATATCTCAAATGCAGAGATTTTACTGATAAAAGTCTCTCTCTTGAAGTCTTGTGAGAATTGCATGGTTTCCTCTAGAATACTGATCTTGTTCTCATAGTCGGATGTTAATTAGTAGTCAAAAAATTATCCATTATATCTTCTTCTGATACTTCTCCACCATTGTTTCTGATTCCAGAAATTGCTTCATTTATCCTCTGATTGTAGGATCTAATTTTCTCTTCAGGTAACATCTCAAGATTGTTGTATTTCTTTTTCCATGTCTTCCTGCGCGCATTCTTTGCTTGAACATCTCCTTCAAACATGTCTTCTAAATAATTCCATATTGTGTATGCCTTGTCTACTTTCTTGAACTCAAAACATTCACTGTCAGATAGTGCACTTATAAGGGCTTCTTTGGCAACTGCATTAGCTGTGAATGTATCCTTCTATTTACTGGTAGCATCATCTCTTGAAAGATATTTTAGAAAGGGAATAACAAATTCTTGTGTGGCTATCTCAAAGATGTCAAAACCAACACACTGTAGATGTTTTATCATTTTGTTTTTCCAATCCAGATTATTTTCTCCATCAAACTTAGGACTCTCTTTTCTAAAGTATGCCATTTGATCTACCTTAAGCTGTTAGGCTTCTTCTTCAAGGAACTTGGATCTGATACTAATTGTTAGAATAGTCCCAAAGGATAACTGAGAGGGGGGGGGGTGAATCATTTATTAGCTAATTTAATTCTTTTCTTTTATTAACTCCAGAATACAATAAAGTAAATGCACATTTAGATAACACAATAGACAACACCATAATTTGGTTACGGGGAAACCAAATGGTAAAAAACCTGGTGGGAATTAACACCCACAATGAACTATGCTTGTTTATAATAATCCCTATTAGAAGATCTTGCAACCCTGTTAGAAGTTGTTCTTTACAATGCAATAAGTATAGTGACTTGGTTAAGGGTCTGACCCTGTTAGGAGTCTTTTACAAATAACCCAGTTAAGGGTGAGGACTCACTATCCAAAAGCTCACTGCTTTAATGGTGAATGCTACAACCTTCTATAGAAAAGATATGCACTATATCTGATGATGAACTATAGAGTAGACCTTCTATCTTGATCATTTCTAGTATATTTTAATCTTTCACTTCTTCTTCACATAGATCTTTGATGAATGAAACACAATTGATATTCTGCTCTGTACATTTTCTGTCTCTTTTCTTATCATTCACACTTAGTGTTCCACAAATGACTTGCTATAAGTATCTTCCTCAAAGTATGAGATCATGGGATCTATTAGAAAAATCTTCATAACATCCTTGTCGGCTTTACTAATCACGCAAGCATAATTACAACCACGCAATATAAACTGAATAGACGTGATGCTTCACTAAGCCGACCTCACCAAATTATCTCTAACTTTGCAATCTTGTTGAAAAATGTTTGGCACCTTTAGATAACTATCATAAAATCATAAATTAACTTGAATATAAACATGCATATGCCAAAGATAGGTGCAACTCAAGAACTAATGCAATATGTCAGCTCTGTACAAACAAACTCCAGAAACTGTAACTGTCGCATAACAAAATTACACAACACAACTGAAACTCCATATCTAAGTCTGCGTGTATGAAAAAAACATAAACAACATGTTTACAACATGAATATAACCTTGCAAGGCTAGATATCATCATTCTGATAAGTACATACAGAACACTATTGTATATTATATGTTGTCATCAATGACAAACATACAATCAACTAGCTGCCAGAAGTAAATCTCCAACAGTATCATGATTGTAGAAATGGTTAGATCAGTTGTTGTTTTATCATTGATGTCAAGCAATTGATTAATTTATTTTTATTGTGTTACCATATCTTAAGAGGAGAAGTTAAATGGGTGAAAAATACATATCAGAGAATGATGAAGTAATTATGTTTTAGTTATTTTCTACTATATATTTGATGTTATCAAATCGGTACATTTGATTGATCAATTCAGGAACTGCAATGAATTAAGTTATGACTGAAAGAGATACTTTACCAAGCTAGACTAAGTTAGTTGGTATAATGTAATGTGATTCAGTTACACTTACTGAGAATTGAGAATGAGTTAGACACTGAGAAGTGATGAAGTTAGTTACCGAGTTGCAAAGCAAGTTTTATCATGTACAATATACATATATTAAATATTGATTTAATGTGAAGCGGTGATGATCTGGATGAGGAAATGAATTAAATAAAGTTTTTTACAAGATATATGAGCGGGAAATTTCAATATTAAGATCTAAGGCGAAGATCAAGTGGTTAAATAGAAAAGTGAAAGTACCAAGAAAAATTACAAGTTTTGAGGTAAAAGTGTTTTGGTTTACCGAGTTGAGAAATTGAAGAAGATGATCGAATGACTGAGCGCAAAGGAAGGAAAATAAAATTTAGAAAATTAAGACAAATAAGCATGTTTATATAAGGAATGAGAGTTACATAGAGTGGAGAGGTGAATTGAGAAAAGAAGGAAAGAAGTTGAAGAACAACATTTATCGAGAATAAGAGAGAAAGACAGATAAAAGAATCTACAGACTGAGAAAGAGATCAATGGAGTATATGATGCCAGTATTCAATTGAGAATAAAGGATCTGATCCAATCATAGTGAGTTACTGATTTTTATAGATCAAAGTTTACTATTTCTTATTAATATTTTTAATAGAGAAATCTCTTAACCGAGTGGATTTAACCATCCTATTTGTAAAACCTATACTTAGGTGACATTCCAAAAGAGTGTTTGAAGACCTCTAACAAGGCCACTCCTAATAGGGTGAAGATCTTAATAGATCTAAGGTAAATCCCCTAACAGGGTCACATTTAGAAATGTGTTTGTAATCTTTAACATGATAAGTTATTAATCGAGCGTACTTCAGAAGGGTACAATTTTTATTGTGGGTTACAATTCCCACTGAGGTTTTTCCCAAATTGGGTTTCCTCATTAAATATTGTGTCAATGAGTTATATCATGTGTGAATGAGTTAATCTGATGTTGCAAAGACTGAATATTCAGTACTTATCAAGTGAATCGGTGAGTTAAGTTTTAAGAGTTTAAGTTTGAGTTTTTTTATTCACCCCCCTCTCAGTGGGACCAACAATTGGTATCAGAGCCTTGCTACTATGAATTTATAAGTTTAAAGAACTTGAGTAATATCTAAAGATGTATAAGAGGAAAGCACCAAATCTGACTAGGGATCATTTCTCTACATGGAAAAGTAGGATGAGCTTGCATGTGTCTGGAGTAGGAGAATATGCACTTTACTATCTTGAGAATGAATATGTAGCACCAACTACTGCACCTTTGACTATCAGTGAGAAAAGATAGAAACAAGAATACACAAGTCATGATTGAGAATGCATCTACACTTACTGACCAATATGATGAGCTTGATGGTTGTACTACTGTGAAACAAATGTGGGATAAGATTGTTTTGACCTATGGTGGAGACTAGCATGTTTAGAAGGCTAAAGAAGAAAGTTTGAGAGGAAAATTTGACTCTATGAGGATGAAGAAAGGAGAGAACTAGTGCAGGAGCACCTAGATGGGGCTAGATGGTAACCTAGGGCTCCTAGTTATATTTTTTCTTGTAGTGGTCTTATCCAAGCCACTAGTGAAATAATAGGACTAGATAGGTCCTAGGGTGTGTTGTTTTGGTTAGGAGACCAAACTAGATCATTTGATGTCTAGGAAGTAATAGTTTGTCCAACTTGGGTAAGTATTCCAAGAATGGTGGAACAATGGTTTTTATGCTTATTAGAGTCTAGGAGAGCTATTTTGAGGTCTAATAGGCATAAGAGTTCATTTGGTTAAGTTTCACAATGTGTTGATCAAGTTTGAGTGCAAGAATCAAAAAGTTGTAAAAGTTGTCAATGTTGTCATTGACATCATTGACAACATTTCTTGCTATTATAAATTTTTGAGCATTTGGGTTTATAACTATCAGAAACAGTTGAGATTGTGCCATGGTAAAATATATAGGGCCTCCCTCAACCTGTGTGTGGGGTTGGATGAAGTTTTGAAGTAAGTGTACGAACTGAGCAATTGAAAGTTTGGTTACAGTTATGCATTTTGTTTACATTTTAGGTATTAATGGATTGAACTCTGCACTGTGATTTGTGAATGAGGAAGATTATTTAATTCCTTGATTATGTGTGTGATTAGTTAGTTTTTTTGGTTTCATTTCATTATTTTTGTAAATTATTTTGTTTTGTGCATTGTTGCTGGTCTGAACCAAATAGTTTTTGTAAATGGGGTTATAACTCATCATCCCACCGTGGCATTTATACGAGAACTTGGGATTGGTGAGATGACTCCTTGTACCATATTTTTGGAGAAGGTTGGGCCCCAGAAATCTTGTTTGGTTTTTTGCAGTGATGCCCTATGCGAGCCAGAGTAGCATGGCTAGGGAATACAGTGGACTTCTGAAGCATTCCAAGTGATTAAATGCATTGTTTGCTTCAATCAGAGACTATGGAGTGGAAGGTAGGTGTATGAAGAAGCCCCATATCCAATGGGAAGCTCTAGTGATGAGTTATTTATGGTGAAAACTTAAACACTTGTGGGTAAGTTCAGTGTATGGTGAAACCCTTAATTATAGGCTTGAAAATAGTAACCCTCTGTATGGACAGTTTGGTAAGGAAAGACCTAGTAAATCCTAAAGGTCTTCAAAAATGGTGTCATGATATGGACTTAGTTTTTCACCTTTTTGAGAGGTTTTTAGAGTTATTTTCCAAAAAGTGAGTTTGTAGGGCTAATTGCTTGTAGCCCTATTTTGTGCAATTTGGAGCAAGATCTTGAAATCGATAGTGATTTCATTGCATCTTAGTGTGATTGGGCATTGTGATGAGTCCAATTCCCTGAGAAAAAACCTTCCTCTCCATTGGTAAAGTGGATTTGATCTTGTGAGAACACTTGGTGTAATGAGTTCTAGAAGACACCCATGAAGCATGTTAATGTTTGAGTTGTTTGCTTTGTTGATGTGGACAAGTTGAAGAGTGGAGGATTTAGAAAGGAATCCTTGGAAGTTAGGGCTAGTTAAGGACCCTAATAGGATAGAGAAGAGGCCTAGTGAAGACCCTTCAAGAAGGTAGGGTTAGAAATCAAGACTTGTCATTACATCAAGAACATAATACAATATAGTACAAGAATTAAGGAGACTATTAATTCTATTAGGGGAGATGGTGGTATCATAACAGAGGATGATGTTACAAGAAAAATGTTGACAACTCTCCTACCGAGTTATGCTATTCATGTATCTTCTATACAAGAGCTAAGATCTATACCCCAGATGAATGTTTCACTGGATGCTACTATTGGTAAGTTAACTACATTTGAACTTAATGATTTTGACAATAGTGTACCTGCTATTTCTAAGCTTGAATCTGCATTTGAGTCTAATTTAAAGATTGGAAAGGCTAGGGAAGCTTCTGCTAGAGATGGTTACTTGAGCAGTGCTAGTGAGAAATTCTATAGTTGCACCGAAAGACTTGATGAGCTATTTACTGAATGTGAGGAGAATGAAAGATAATTTGAAGCTTTGTTGGCTAGAAGGCTACAAAGAGGCAAAGGAAAATACCAAGGTAAGTTACCCTTGAAATGTTTTAATTGTGATAAAATTGGTCACTTTTCATCTAACTATCCAGAGAATGATAAGGAGGAAAAGAAAGATAAGGACAAGAGAGAAAATAGATTCAGGAGATACAAAGACTACAAAAACAAAGGTAATAAATCTTTTTATATTTCTAATGAAGGAAAAAGTGATGATGATTACATTGAGATCAATGAGGAAAAGAAGTTGTTTATGTTGCTATAAAAGATGATTCTGATGAAGAAGCACCTAGAGCCCTAATATCACAAGTAATTAAGAATGAAACATAGATTATAGATAGTGATTGTTCACATCAGATGACTAGTGAGACACTTAAGTTTATTTCCTTGAAAAAACATGATGGAGGTTGTGTTAGATTTGGTAATGATACTCCATACCTTATGAAAGGAAAAGGATCTATAATTATACTGAATAATACAAGATGTGATGATGTCTATTAGGTTAAAGGATTAAAGTATAATCTGTTGAGTATTGCACAACTTAACAATACAGGTCATCGACTGGAATTTCAATATGGAAGAGTGAAATTATTTGATGAGAAGAGAAATCTAATTGCTACTGGAGAACAATATAAAGGTAATATATTTTATCTTGATACTTCTATGAAGAGTTGCCTATTTGCTAAAGTTGAAGATGTTTGGTTATGGCACAAAAGGATTTTTCATGTTAATTTTGACAACAATATCAAAGTGAGTAATAAGAATAGAGTAAGAGGACTACCGAGACTTGAAAAACCAGAGAATGCTATGTGCAGAGAATTTTAGATGGGCAAGATGACTAAATCTAGTTTTGCAAGAAAGACTTATGTTACACAAGGTATTTTGGATTAAGTTCATACTGATTTATGTGGACCGATGACAATTCAAATTTATTATGGAGACATATATTTTATTTTATTTATGGATGATTATTCAAGAATGATGTCTGTAATGTTCTTAAAAGAAAAATTTGATTCATTTCAAATGTTTAAGTGGTATAAGGCCCGAGTTGAAAAAGAAACAGGAAGACAATTGAAATGTCTGAGATTCGACAGAGGAGGTGACTTTATTTCTAACGAGTTTACATTTTTTGTAATGTGAATGGAATCAAGAGATAGTTGTCAACACCGAGGAAACCACAAAAAAATGGGATTGTTGAAAGAAGGAACATATCCATTATTTATAGTGCTAGGATAGTGATGATTGAAAAATGAGTTTCACAGAGCTTCTAGAGGGAAGTTGTGAGTACTGTTGTTTACACATTGAATCAAGTACAAATGAAGAAAGGTACCAACAAGACTGAGTGATACCGAGTACCATGATTGTAGAAATGGTTAGATCAGTTGTTGTTTTTTCATTGGTGTCAAGCAATTAATTAATTTATTTTCATTGTGTTACCATATCTTAAGAGGAGAAGTTAAATGGGTGACAAATACAGATCAGACAATGATGAAGTAATGATGTTTTAGTTATTTTCTACTATATATTTGATATTATCAAATTGGTACATTTGATTGATCAAGTCGAGAACTGCAATAAATTAAGTTATGACTAAAAGAGATACTTTAGCAAGCTAGACTGAGTCAGTTGGTAGAATGTAATGTGAGTCAGTTGCAGTTACCAAGCATCGAGAATGAGTTAGACACTAAGCAATGATGAAGTGAGCTACCTATTTGCAAAGCAAGTTTTATTGAGTATAGTATACAGATATTAAATGATGATTTAATATGAAGCAATGATAAGATGAATGATGAAATGAATTAAATGAAATTTGTTACAAGATCTACAAGTGGGAAAATTTAATATGAAGATATAAGGCGAAGATCAAGCGGTTAAATAGAAAAGTTACAAGTTTTGAAGTAAGTGTTTTGGTTTACCGAGTTGAGAAATTGAAGAAGATGATCGAACGACTGAGTGCAAAGGAAGGAAAATCAAAATAAGGAGATTATGAGGAGAAAGTATGTGTATATAAGGAATGAGAATTACATAGAGTGGAGACTACTGCTGAATTGAGAAAAGAAGGAAAGAAGCTGAAGAACAACATTTACCGAGAAAAATAGAGAAAGACATATCAAAGAATCTATAGACTGAGAAAGAGATCAATGGAGTATGTGATGCCAATATTCAGTTGAGCATAAAGGATCTGATCCAAGAATAGTGAGTTACTAATTTTTATATATCAAAGTTTACTATGTCTTGTTAATATTTGTAACAGAGAAATCTCTTAACTGAGTCGATTTAACTGTCCTATTTGTAAAACCTAGACTTAGGTGACATTCCAAAAGATTTTTTGAAGACCTCTAATAAGGCCACTCCTAACAGGGTGAAGATCTTAACAAATATGAGTTAAATACCCTAACAAGGTCACATTTATCAAATGTGTTTGTAATCTTTAATAGGAAAAGTTCTTAACTGAGCGTACTTCATAAGGGTACAATTTTTATTATGGGTTACAATACCCACAGAGGTTTTTCCCAAATTGGGTTTCCTCATTATATCCTGTGCCAAAGATTTATATCATGTGTGAATGATTTAATGTGATGTTTCTAAGATTGAATGATTGATTGTTGCTTATGTTATTTGGTGAATTGGTTATTTACTGTATTCAGTACTTACCGAGTGAATCAGTGAGTTCAATTTTAAGAGTTTAAGTTTGATTAGTTTGATTCACCCCCCTCTCAGTGGGACCAACACATGATATTCACCATAACTCAAAAATTCCTAGAGGTATTGTATCCTTAATGTAAGGTATCATATATTGTGATTTGTTTCATCCATCACATGATGTCTATTACAATAGAAGGTCAATGGTATATTTAAGGAACTGATTTCATCATACAGGAAATCATCTATTGTGATTTGTTTCAGCCATCACACAATGTCTATCACAATAGAAGGTCAATGATCTATTTAATGAATTGAATACACTATTCATAAAATCATCTATTGTGATCTATTTCAGCAATCACACGATGTCTATCACAATAGAATCTCAATGGTCTATTTAAGGAACTGAATCCACCATGCATGAAATCATCTATTGTAATTTGTTTCAGCCATCACATGATGTCTATCACAATAGAAGGTCAATGGTCTATTTATGGAACTAAATCTACCATGTAGGAAATTATCTATTGTGATATGTTTTATTCATCACGCGATGTCTATCACAATAGAAGGTCAATTTATTGTAAGGTCATCACCTTCCAATAACTCTAACAAATACAAGTGATAATAATTTGGAAGTCATCACTTCCTCATAATGTACACAAGGGGTAGACCCATTAAAAACATGGAGTCACAAACAAATGACATCCATCATGCCTCAATACAGAGAGTGGAAACAAGAGATTTCACCTCGAACATCTCTCACAAAGAAGAACTCATTGAGAAGATATAAATTTGTAGATCCTTTTATCCAAGATTTCTTAAGATGAACTGCCAAACCCTTTGAATATGATACCAATCTTTTGAGATCCTCATATAAAGTTACATCTGAAGTGCCAGACTTCCTCTGAATCTAATATCAATCTTATTTTCCTACAAGAGCATCCCCAGAAAAGATCAAGGCAAATAGCTCTTATAGTACGTATAGAAATATAGATGTGAGAGAGAGAGACTACAATGAGTAGATAAACATAATATGCAAGGATAATAGATACTTATCTGCACATCAACATCCTTGACACAATTTGTTTCAATGAAGGTCCATATAAATCAAATCAGAAAACACCTCAGACTATTTGAGAGACATATCCCATTTGAATTATCTCCCCACTAAGGATGGTTCAAATGGAAATGTAACATTGGTTATTATTCCCCCCACAATGTACAATTCCCACTCTTATATTGTTGAACAATTCTCATGTCTTCTTGTGAAATGACTTGATTTATCCAAGAGAGGTGACACTCGATAATTAATTCTTTATTTATATAAAGAGACACCCTTCCTTTAATACATGCTTCTTTGTTAATGCTTGAACACGATCATAAAAAATTAATATATCTCTTTAATAAAAGCCGCTTTCAGGAATTTCACATAGACCCGTACATAGTCGGTCATAACTTTTAAACCCTACACTTTCTCTCCAATCTCTCCCGTGATCTTCTTTGCAATTAGTTTATCACCAACATGTACAAAATGCAGCACAATCCAATGGTGTATTTGTGAGATAGGGTCCTTTTACTGAGACTCATAGTCACACATTCACCAGTAACACACTAGTCTCTTACATTTTCAGTCTAGCTCTGATACCATGTTAATTTTTAGGATAGCTGCAAATGTAATAGCGCTCTATGTTGTATGTGTTTTTCAAATGTAACAATCTCTCTTTCATTTATATTGGGAATGAGGCTAGGAGAGACATGTCCCTTCATGGGACATGTCTATTCATTATTATTGAGATTAATATAATGATAATTGATTATGTATATATGCCTTTAGAGAGGCATGTCCTTAAAGGACACGCCTCTTCCCATTAATTATAATTTTATCAATCTTATAATGGTTCATCAATCAATTATTAATTTAGAATAATATAATAGATTAATATTGAATATTAAACTTTATATGATTAATAATAATATAATAGATATAATATATTACTATTAATCAACATATGTTATATGTATTCTAAGTGATCATACGACTTAAGCTACAAACATTAACAATACTGACTCTGAACTTGATTGACAAAGATCGATAGGAGAGAGTCAAAATTTTCAACTTGATATGAAGTGATGAAACTGAACATCTGTCTGATGATGATGACAACTAACCAATTTTATGTGAAGCAATGAAATTGTTTAGTTTCATAAAAGACTCTTAAACCCTAAGGTTGGTTTGAACGAATAACTAACTTGATGAAGTGTGATGAAACTGACTATCATTAAGGGACTAAATGGGGTAATTAAGTTGACATGGGTCCTGATGAAGATAATTAATTGATTAGGAAGACACTACTAGATTAATGTGATTCGATAAAACTCATATGCTCCTAGTGATATTGAAACAATGATAAGAGAGAGAAATTTTATATGAGACCTGATGAAATTACTCATTCTTTGATTGATCAACTGATTGATTTTTTGATTAACTTAAGACCACCAACTTGATATGAGGTTTTGATTATTTTTTTTTCTCAACTGATGAAATTCCATTTTGATATGGAACTTGATTTGGAGATTTGATTCAATTAATAACACGATTGATGAAGAATATTTGATGTTGTTGATCGATTGATTTGATGGTTGTTGAAGAAGATTTGAAAAATCTACTGAAATCCATAGATTGTTGATCAAATGATTACGAAACATTGTTGATGATGCTCCATTTTGAAATTATATAAAAAAAATTGATTGATGTGTTGATTACCCCCCTCAGAAGTGAAATCAAAGGAAAATACCTGATGATTGATTAAATGATGAAGTAACCAATTCTGAAAATTATTTGCGTCAAAAGTCGATTTTGATTATGAAAATATGAGGAGAAATGATGACACTCTTTTTATCGATGAGTTTGACTTGATCCTAGTTCAAGGAGAGAATAGATGAAAAGATAGGTTAAAAAAACCTTAAAAAGGGTTTAAAATGCCATTTAATTAGGCAAAGTAAGTTTAAATAGGATAAAAATCCCATTTTTACTGTTCATTGTTACTATTTCCATTTGGAGAATTTGAGAACTCTGGAGAGAAAATATTGATTCCCGTTGAGTCACACCACTTTGAGCTGATCGAACCTCATCATAGGCTTTCCCACTAAAGACCACTGGTATGTCATCCTTCCCATGTAATTAATTGGTGTATTTATTGCTTTTATAGGACAATTTTTTATCTTGAAATAGTGATTCTTGTTATGACATTTACGGTAAACTAGCTTCGTTTACAATATTTTCCCTTTTGTTTACCATTTTATTCTTTCATTTATAGTATTAGTTATTTCATTTCTAGGAAAAGCTAGTATGATATTATTTCTTTGTTTCCCATTCAAGATACTTCATTTACCATTTATAACCTTTCGTTTTGGGTAAAAGTGTCATTTTTTGTTCCTATTGTGTCGTTTCCAGTGTCTTTTGTTGTTTCCCGTAAATCTTTTGTTGTTTCCAAGAGTTACCTCATTTCCAGTAACTATTCTATCATTTTAGGACAATGAGTATGTATTTTTACCTATAAATTTTTTTTTTTCAATGTTTTGTTGCCTTTGATTGCGTTTGTAGTTTGTCTGCTAGTAATGTTGGAATATACTGAGCCTGTCTAATACATATTTTCTGATGTCTGCCCCATTTTACCTTGTACAACATGATATAGGTATTATTAGCTTCTATGGTTACTATCCTCGTGTATTTAGTTTGATTCATGCTATGACGGATGATGAGTGTGAACTATTAGTATAGTGTGGCCTTTCCCATTTTCTTGATATACCCGAGTATCAGGTAAATCGTGAGTGTTAGAATTCTCTTGCCGAGAGATGACATTTAGAGAACAACACCTTCCAACTTCCTACCAGTATGAATAATATGCAGCAGGATGTCTACTGAGTCCTTCGTGCTCTTGTTGTGGGAGATATTGTGTACTATGATTAGAGGAGTCATCAGGGTATTATGGTATCTCAACGAGTCTTTGATGTTCCTTCTATTGCCTAACAAACTACCTAATGGGAGTGCACATTATGAGGCACTTCCTACTATACTGGCTAGCTTGATCGATACTTTTCTCATTCCTGACCAGAGTGCACAAGGATTTTCTTGTGGTTTGTCTTGATTACTAGAGGATTTTTTGCAGAGACCATGACATTTTTCTTGGGGCTCTTGTTTATTGGCACACTTGTATCATGAGCTTCACTAGGTTGTGTACTGATATGACTGTACCATGTGTATTGGCATTATTTTATTGTAGATATGGTTCTAGGATCACATCCCAATGAAAAAACCAGTGGTTCCACGAGTATGAGAGGTAGAGGAGCCATATATATACATGTATGAGAGTGACATGGTACAACCTTGATTTGGGCAACTAGAGTATTGGCACTGAGTCCTTGATGATGTTTCCATAGTATTGTGGTGAATTTACCTAGATTTCCTAGAGTGGGTTAAGGATAGGGTGGAGATGCCCTATGTTTACATAGGTTGATATTTGATTGGTCATACTCATTACATTGTTGAGTGGTTCATAGTTACCGGAGTACTTCATCAATTTGGCAGAGTGCAGGGTGTACCAAAGGGTATGGAAGCATACACATGAATGAGGGATAATGAGGTGCAATGGGGTTAGAGGTTACATTATTAGACATCTATACAAGAGTATGTAGGGCTTGTACCAGTACCATGGGATTATGCTCCATAGGTCACAGATGTTGGTATGACAAAAACATATGCACAATATGTTGTGCAACATCCCTTCCCTAGATTGACTACTCCATATGAGGTACCACCAGTGTTGGGTGATAGGGAGGATGATGATGATGATGGAGATGAGGCTGGAGATGGAGGATCCAGGAGGAGAGTTAGAGGATGAGGAGGAAGATCACCTATCTCAAGAGAGCAGGAGCGAGATCACCGGTTGGGAGAGATGGAGGCAAAGGTGATAGAGAGGAGTAGAAAGGCAAGGGTGGTGGTCTAGGAGAAGTAGGTGCCAATAGAACTGGGTTGAGAGTCATATTTTTTCCTCTAGTTGTAATTACCCAAAAATGGTCATCTAAACCCTAGACCCCCAATCTCGATCTTCTATCAAGAAAAAACTAATCTTGATCATCTTAATTCCTAACCCTAAAAGGAAATTCATCATCTTAAGTCTGATATGACCTGAACCCTAGATCCTAATCTATTATTGCACTTGATTAATTAATTAATTCCTAAAATCATAAAACATTGGCAAATGAAGCTTATGTTGTCTATTTAATTAATATTATAATAATAAATAGTTAATTGTCAATTAAAGTAATAAAGGAATTAAATTAATAAATTTGAGTTAAAATGCATTTAAAATCATTTAAATATTCAAAAGTGCATTTTTGTGTCACCATTTCAGTTGATTGAACATCAAAATAGAAACAAATTTATTTCTTATTCAGTTAACTAGTTCCTTTAAGTTTCTCGTTTGGGAAACAATTCAATTAACTGAAAACTGATTATGGAAGTTTCTGAAATGACTGACCAGTCAGTTCAGTCAACTGACTCTCTCAAACCAATCATCATTCCTGCATGAGGATTGTGCTTCTTCGAATCGAATCTCGACCATTCTTAAGCTTTCAATCTTGATTGTCGATTTGAGAGAGATTTTCTATAAAAATGAGCTTCATTTCCTCATGACAAATCCAAGTTTTAAGTAAAGTTATTATGCACATTTTTTTATCATCATTTACATTAAGAATTCAAGCATTTTTTCATTTAGCATTTCTAGAGTTGTTTATGTTTACAAGTATTTTTAACTCATAAACAAGGATCACATTTCAATTTGGGTATTAAAATCTATCTTAGCTAATCTTTTGGATTAATAACTAGTTGCGTTTGCATATCATTTAGCTTAAATCATCATTTAAATCCTTCGTTTAGAAAAGGTCTATAGTTACTGGGTTTGCGATGATGTTAAAGAAACCTATACTCCTACCTACTAGAAGGTAATAGGTCAACTTCGGTTGATTTAAATTAATTTTCATAAGTACATGCTTTCGTAGATTAACCATATAATGACTTATTGAAGTGTGTGTCCATAGCTAGAACAACCACAATTCACACACACATTTCTAGCACCCACAGTGGGGTAAAAAGTTAATTTGTCTTCACCATTTTGCAAATTTTTGGAGTTTCAGATTTATGTTTTGTACTCTTTTTCACTCCAGACTCGTACGAGTTTCAATACTTTGTACTATGAGTTAGTCTGAATACTCGTATGGGGTGTTGTATATTCTTGTATGGGAACTAGTATATACTCATATGAATATGTCATTCTGATTTTCAAAAACAACAAGCATTTTAAGTTTTTATGACGTTTTGACCAGTTGTTTTTTATTTTCCTTTTTTTCATAGTTTGATAGTGGTTTGAAGAACGTTTGTCGAAGGAATTGATTTAACACACTTGTTTTCATGTCATTGAAAAACATTTATATATAAACTATTGACGTGGTATTTGTAGGTTTCTTTATCGTGGATCAAATTAACATTCTGCTTTTTTTTTTTATAAATTAGGAACCTCACATGCTAGACATTTTAAAATGAACATGTTTTTTGCATTTTGAAATGGAAAGAATGTTAGGAGACTATGCTCTCGCCCTTTCAGGATGATCATAAATCCAAAAATGTTATCGTCATTTATCTATTGGATGCTTATCTTGTAGAGGGCTTGTCCAAGTGGGAAAAAGTACTCACCCTTAGAGAAATACCTAAGTGAGGATGGGCTAATGTCAAGCCACTATGACTCAATATAATAAAATTTATTCCTTGAGTACAAATTCTTAGAAGATGGATGTCATTTGAGCTTATACTTGGCTCTCACCTAACACATACCAGGGCCTTCGGGTCTCAATCACGTTGTCATGACTCCTTGTGCTAAGGTGCTTTGTGGGGATATACACCTGAATCATGCTTGCACAAACACAAAGGATATTTTGTTCCCTTTTCTTGCTGACATAAAAAAATACTCCTCAGAAGGTTCACTCTATTTATCCCTAACACTGATCAAGCATAGAGTAGAACAACAGTAACAAGGTCTTGAGACCTCCTACACTTTGAGCTCCACAAAATTGGGCGGGATTACCCTTGAAAAATTAGAATAATGAAATCACTAAATTATTCTAGCTTTCTATTAGTGGAATTACAGGGAATGATCACTGTAAATTTTACTAAAATAGACCAAACTGAAAGTAAAGATTGATTTTAATGATGATAGTCATTTAATTGCACAAAAACAGACCAGTGCTCAATCTTAGGGCATGGAGTCATCTGTGAATAATTTTAACTAGCATGATTGAAAACTAAACTGAAGGCAATTACAGGATCTGACACAAACATAGATATACCTTATATATCTACCTCA
>MU225187.1:1463223-1494891 GCA_018584345.1 Thuja plicata | reverse complement strand
AGATTTACAACTGACTTAGTATTATTTTCGGACAGAAAAATGACCATCCCCTTCCCAGTAGTCTTGGAATCCTTTTATAGCACAAGGATGCAGCAAGCTACCGACATACTGGGAAGGATTACACAACTACTGGCAACAACTTTGCAACCGAACATAGGTGGCAGCTAATTAACAAGGTTTGTTTTTTGTGGCTTAACCATATTTGATTCATCATTTTTGCTTCCCATCTATTCTTTTTTGATGGTAGGCCAATCAAAAGGCAACAGCTTCCACCTCACCTGTCATCCATGGCAGCTCTAGCCTCAGACACAAATTTGGCCATGTCTCTTTTCTATTTTGCACCATTTTGTGCTCTACTTTCTGTTTCTTCTTTGATGGCTCTTTAGCTGGAGCAGGGTAATTTTGAGCAGGAGACCCTTTAGATTGTGCATCGTTAGCACTCAAAATAGCCAATACACTGCAGTTTATTCATTTTGAAAGATCCTTGCGAGTGAGCGATGCATCCGTGTTATTCAACTGGTCGCATACTCGCCAGCCATCCTTGCTCCATTTTTCACCTTCGGCGAGTGAGCGATGACCTATGTCTTGAACCTCACCTTATGTCTGTCGCACACTCGCAATATTTTTTACTTTGCTTTTGGATTCATGCGAGTGAGTGATGCTTTCCTTTTTTAACTCGTCGCACGCTTGCGAGCTAATATTTCATTTTTCCTGAGTCCTGGTGACTGAGCGACAATGCATCTTTTCTTTCATCTATTCCATCATCGCACACTCGCTGGCTATTTAAAATGCACTTTTTTATTTGGATGACTGAGCGACATTCATTCCTTTACTGCATACTTTGTCTGGTCGCACACTCGCTATCCTTTTACTCCAGCTTTTATCTTATGCGCGAGTGAGCAATTTCTTTCCTCTTTTGGCTAGTCGCACACCCGCGAGCTGATTTCTGATCACCTCAAAGCATCAGTGAGTGAGCGAGGAGTTGAATGACTCCTGAGTCACTCGGTCACAGACTATCATAAATCTTGGAAAATGCTTGCGCGACTGAGCGATGAATCTTCATTTCAATACTTCACACCTTCGGCGCACACTCGCACTGCAAAAGACATCCGAGTTAAAACATAAGCGAGTGAGAAACCTACAAGATAGGACCTTGTCATGCACTTGCAGACTTATGACATTGACATTTTAACTTGATGCGGGTACACGACTTCTATAATTTCAAATAGGACTCGCTCGGTCGCGGAGCATGAGGTAGATAACATAACATTGCAGCGACTGCGCGACACACATAATTTCAACCTGTCGCTGACTCGCTTAACTTATAGCTCAACCTTTATGAGACATCATGACTGCATGATTTACCCTTTTAAAACATTAAACCCGCTCACTCGCACACAGATCAAAACTAGACATGAGCTCATCGTGATTGCGCGATTCTCTTTCACGGACAGCTCGTCGCGCACTCGCGCAACTTAAAGACATGTTAAAAAAACCAATGCAATAGAGAGAGAAAACCAAAAGATGACTTCAAAAAGGGTTTTGACCTCTTTTGCGCGATAAAGCATAAAATTTGAAACCAAGAAAGCCCGGGAAAAAGCAAAAGACCAAGAAATTCAAATTTTTACCAATGCAGTGCTAACAGGATACAGTCAAACAAAGACCCTTACTAAAAACCATTAAAGTAGTGTTATCTCTATAAGATATATTTTGTTTTCATTAGTTTATGTCAAAGTCATAGAGTCAAGAAGAACCAGTTGGTGAAAGGAGTTAGTCATATATTTGACTAGTCGGCAATTCATACCGAGCTAGTCGGTGAAGTCATACATAAGAGATAATTTGGTATAAGCGCAAAGAGTTAAAGACAAAGTACCAAGCATCTAAAGTTACCAAGTGTTAGATTACACCGAATGCAATGAAGGACACCAAGTGGATAATCACCGAGTAGTGAAGTTCTTATAACCGAGTTGAAGAAGTTACTCAACTGAGTTAGAAAACTAATCATAAAAGCGATCATATCACATTTAATGTTTTGTCACATCATTAATTATATTACTATAAGAATTTATAACAATTTTTTACATGATCAATGATTCAAATAAATTAGATTGAAGATCTATGGCTCAGATCAAGTAGCTAAAGAAAGTTTGTTAGTACCAAGAAAAACAACAAGTGTCGAGGTAAAAGTGACATGGTCACCGAGCAGAAAAAACTCTAATAGTTAAGAACGATTCAAAGCAACCTAACGCATAAGATTAAGAGGCATAAACTCTTATATATAATGGATGATTTATAAAGAAGAGAGAATAGAGGAGGATGATATTGTTGAAGAAATTTGTTAAGAGTTATTTTTATTGTTGAGAAAGTTAAAGGAGTTATTTGAAGAACAAAGAGTAGATCAGAGAGCACCGAGCAGAAATTCAGCTACAACAGAGAAGAACTGAGTAGTGTTACAGTTTGAGATTGAGGTAACACATATAAGAGCACATAGAGGTTGAACATAATTTATATTTGATACATTTTTATAGACATTATTGAGTTATTGATACTATTGTATTAAGAGATTTAAATCCCAATACTGGGTAGATCTTAACTGATCTTATATTTGTAAAACCTTTAATAGGGTACTTCTCTAAGAGTAGATTTTGTAAAAATCCTCTAACCAGGTACACCTAACAAGTATTTTTATACTCTTAACTGGGTAAGCTATACAAATGGCTAAACATTGTAAGCTCTAACCGAGAACCCTTTATTCTGCAGTTAGTGAAGGTTGTGGGTGTCATCCCCACCATAGTTTTTTCCTCTAACAGAGGATTTTTGTGTTACAAAAATCATGGTGTTATGAGTTCTATTGTTTATTTTTTTTGATGTGATGTTTTATAAGCTTTACGTTACTTTCATTTCAAAGTTATGAACTCAAAAAATAACAAGCAATAGTATATGGTTTATAGGTAGTTTCAGTTATAAAAAATTTAGTGGTACTGATTTACCCCTTCCCTCTCAGTCTCAACTTTCCATAGTCATTCCAATAGTTAGTATCAGAGCTTCTACTATTGAGTTATAAGTTTTGACCAAAGAGTTAAAGATCTTAGTCACAAAAACTTTTAGGAAATTCAAAAGGATTGATGGCCTTGAATCTGAGTTGGAAAGTGCAAGAGAGTTAATCATTGATCTAAAAAAGAAACTTGAGAAGTCTCTAACGATTAGAAGGAAAATATATGATGAACTAAAGGTTACACAAGAACAAGTTGATACACTTGAGACAACATCTGAAGGAAGTGTCATTGATGAGTTAAATTCAGCTATAAGAGAACTACTAGAAAAGAATGATTCACTTACCAATTAGTTGGACCTAATGAAGATAGATCTTGAAACCAGCATGATAAGAATGAACGAATTGATTGAAGGAATAAAGACTATTGAAGATGAAAAGAAAATGGCAGAAGATAACAAAAGACAATTTGAAATTAGGTTAACTGAGATATATAATGAGATTATGAGAATGACCCAATTTCACTATGATATGACCGACCAACTTCTGAATGCAAATCAAGATAACACAAGAAAGGAGTTTGAGAACCAAGAACTGAAAGTTGAGATTGAAAGAATGATTCAAAGACTAAAAGCTAAGAAGGATGCAAATGGAATAATAAAAAAGAAATGAAGAAGCACTAAAATCTTTGGGCCAGCAATTTAAGAATTAGAAGCAAAGGAATGACAAAACAAGAATTGGATTCAAAGAGAACAACACTACCAAGAAAGGAGAATCACCTAATGCATAGAAAGATCAAGGTATTGTACCCCCACCAAAAAAAAAAAAAGCTAAGTTGAAATTATTGTGGGAAGCCTGGACACACCGCTAATGTCTGCAGAAGAAGGAAAGGTAAAGTACCGAGTACACCTAATTTTTATGGTTATTGCTTTAGATGAAATAGGTATGGACATCAAGATTTTGAATGCAGAACTAATCTTCCTAAGAACACAAGGAAATCTAAGTTTGATGGTTACTGAAAAAGTTACAATAAGTATGGACACAAAGTTGAAGAGTTTAGAACAAAGAAAAGAAATGACAAGTGGAATCCTAACCAAGAGAATGCTAATACTAACTAAGCAGGTAGTTCTATACCTTGGAACTATAATACAATAATTTTGTATTTATCTTGTGGAAGGTATGGACACATTGCTGCAAATTGCATGTTGATGCATGAAAGAAATAACCAAAGAGCATGGAGGAACCCCGACATGACATGTTTTCATTATCATAAGGTAGGATACCTAGCAAGAAATTGCAGATACCAAGAAGATACACCGACTAAAGATGAATCTATAGTGAAAGCGCCAAATACTGTTGATGAAATCAAAGAAAAAATGAACAAAACCTAGAGGAGAAAGACCCAAGATGATGGAACGTAATTCGGAACCACAGACAACACCATCTCTACCGAGTTGGTTGCACCGAGCTCCAACTAATTAGTGTGAGGTATGTAGGAACTACATACTTATTATATATCTTACTTCAGTTCCTAAGCATTAGAGTTAAGATCCATATCATCATATTAAGATATATTTGGATAATTTGTGAAAGTTTTGGATGAACATTGTTATATATGGTTATTTTATTTTACTCGGTAAAGAGAGTAACTATGCATTCGGTATAAAGGTAAGAAGGGAATTGAAAAGTGTATTTATTGCAAATTATTTGAGCCATTGGAAACCCTAATCATGGAAAACCTGTAAATAGGTTAGCTTGTTATTTATTTTGAGCCTAACATTTTTGAAAGAGCATTGAGCATATTGCATAGTGATTATTCCGTCAAGAATTCAAGCGATTTCAAGGTAATTCTGAATCTTTGTAAGAACATTGTGATGCATTTCTAAGATAACTGTTATACACCGAGTTGTGTTTTCAAAGTAGAGTATTATCAAGTGTGCCCTAGTTTTTTCAAGCTATACATTTCAAAGTGATCATGCCACCTAGGATGCAAACACCAGTTCTAGTGAAGAATGTCAAACCAGTGAACCATAAATATAAGTTGCCCCCATCTATAGCTGCAGAAATTGACATGACTAGAGCATTATCTTTAATACTGTCATGAGTTATTTTGATTGAAGATGTACACACATTTATTCATTGTAAAATTGAAGATCTGTGTGAATTTGAGATTGATGCTTCATTCAGTAAGTTGTGTTTGGATGGAAAAGTTAAGGATGGGCACACCCATCTGGAAACAAAAGGATTGGTCCATGCTATACATTTACCAATTTTATTCAATCCTAAATGGGTAAGGATGGTACTCAGCCGAGTACGCGACCACTTTATGTGGTTGGATGAACTAATTAAGATAACTAAGGATGTGTTGAACATCATCATTGGATTCCCTATTGGAGACAGACCCGAGGTAATTAAGAAAATTGAAAAGGGTAAGCTCACCGAGATAACCAAGGAACAATGGGATGACAGAGGAATGAGAATATCTATTGTGACATATCTCAAGTTAAGGTATGCATACAACATCATATCTTACCGAGTGTTTCAATTGTCCCGAGTGGATAGTGTACCATGTGTAGTAGTTGACCTAGCCTACAAGATAGTGAAGAAAGGAATACAGATAGATCTATGTGAAGTTTTGTTGAAGCAGATAGAAGACAACATGAATACAATCAGAAAGGAAAACACCAACACTTTGAAATTTGGTTCATTGTTGGTATGTATTTTCTTCTACTACCAGAACTCATTTTCCTCCATTGGAGATGTAGTTTGGAAGACTGATAGGCCAGTCATATATTAGATACATGAGTATATAGAAATTCTAGGAGACAATTTTGGTAAAATCATGTCTGATTACTTTCCAAAATTCCAAGCTAGAATGCATAAAAGATATAGAGTTCCACCTCAACTATTTGCTAAGTATCATGATAACATATGTTTTGAAGTAGATACTGATGTATGTATAGTTAAGGTTGTTGAACCAAGAGTTGAATGGATTCAACTGATGGGATATGAGATGGATATTGATATTGGTTTAAACAGGTTGAGGCTTTATTAGATAAACCAATTAACCCTAATGAAAAGAGGTATGACACTTATGAGGAAGTCAAAGACAAAATCAAGAAATTTATATTGGTACTGAGTTCAATTAAGAAAGCAACTAAAATGATTAATGTTTTATCAAAGACTCTTGGAGTTGATGATACTTTGGAAAAGGACTTTGAAAATACACAAGCCATTGTAGTGGTTGAGAAGAAAAAATGTATAATTAACCGAGTAAGAGAGGTATTACAAGGAACACCAGATCATCGGTACAACCTACAAAGAATAAAGTTTCAGAGATAGTTCAACTAAAAGGAAAGATTTATGAGAGGACCAGAGGCTAGAAGAAACCTACTAGAACAAGGAGAAGATAATTACTTGGAAAAGAGAGTGAAATAGAATCTGACAAGCCTAACAAATCTGTACCTATTGTAGATCTTTGACGAGTTCCACAAAGTCTTGATGATTTTTTGGATGGATTAAAGAATTCAGGAGTATTTGGAGGTTTTAGGAAAGTAAAATGTCTGAAGAGGAATGAAGAAAATAAGAAAAAGATTGAATATGTTGTTGTTTCTACTTTAATGAGATATAGAGAGAGACCTATAGAACTTGTAGATAAGATACCAGAGGAACATTACAACAAAATTATGTAATGTGGAAGTATGTAGTTAATGCAAAAAAGGAGATGAGAAAGAGATCTCTTGTACATACTATTCCCAACCTGGCACCATCTGAAATTGTAGAAGCATTGAAAGAAATTTATAGTCAAGGGAAGAGCCCTAAGGATAATGAATGGAGACCTACAATCAGTGGAGAAAGATATAGCCAAAATGTGGAAAGAAATATTTTAAATAGATGATATTGAGAAAGAAGAAGCAGAGAAGAGTCAACATGAAATAATTACTAATCAGGTAAAGGAAAACACCAAGCAAATAGATCATATTGATCTAAATACTGACAATGTAGAGATTATCATTGAAGACTTACCAGAGGAAGAAGATCCAACAAGGAAGATATTAAGAGATGATTTAATAGATGTACAAGTATAGGACACAAAATACATGGATGTTGATTACACATCATTGCAAAGTACCAAACCAGTAATTGAGCAAGTACTTAGTTACCCCATTGTAAAAGATGTTGCTACTAACACTACACTAGATACACACACTATGGTAACCGGGACACCTTCCTATATAGATAAGGTAAAGGTTGATGAACCTAAGGCCATCAAGACCAAGCAACATGAAGATCCACCTACCAACCCTATCAATGTACAAAAGACACCAGACATACAAAGTGAAATGTAGCAGGAATCAAATCTTAAGGAAAAGATTGAAGCAATATAGAAGGATGAAAAGAAAGAAGAAAACCCCCTAGAAGAAGTAAAAGTGGAAGAAAGCATTGATGGTACACATACTGAGTTACCTAATGCAACTAAGGCATCATGTTCCAAATGCTTTAATGGTGAGAGAAGATTGATTGAGGAAAAGAAGAGAAAAAAGAGGAAGCAAGTCATTGATTTGAGCAAGCCAATCATCATACCGAAGGGAGACCCAAATATGAAGTACAAAGAATTGCATATTAATGCAGAGTTTGTAGCTCAAAAGGTTGAACATGATAAGTTATTGGCAAAGAAGAAAAAGGTAGACATCTTAGAAGATGTAAAGGAGGTTTTCCAAAAAATTGTTCCTGAAGTTACAGTTAATGAATCTGAACCCCTACTAGACCAAGTTGGTAATTTAGTCCAACAGATCAAAGGACCAAATAAGGACATGACTGAATACATGTTAAAGATTCACAAGGAGTCTATCGAGAAGAATTTGATGGCAGACTTATTGAAAGAAATAGATGTTGACAAGGTAACTCTTTCTGACTTGTGTACAGATGTTGAAAACAAACTCACATCCATCATAGCATTGTTTAAAAAGTTTTTTACTATTTCAAACTTTACTAGTGAAATCAAGAAAAAGGAAGCAGATATTGAAAAAGAGTTGACTGAGGAGCTTAAGAAGCTAACTACCAAGCCTAGAGCATTCCAGACTTACTTTCAAGGTTGCTTGATCATGGATCAACTTAACATTCTACTTTTTTTTTGATAAATTAGGAACCTCACATGCTAGACATTTTAAAATGAACATGTGTTTTGAATTTTTGAAATGGAAAGAATGTTAGGAGACTACGCTCTTTCCCTTTTAGGATGATCATAAATCCAAAAATGTTGTTGTCATTTATTTTTTGCATGCTTACCTTGTAGAGGGCTTGTCCAAGTGGGAAAAAGTACAAACCCTCAGAGAATGACCTAAGTGAGGATGGGCTAATTCTAAGACACTCTGACTCACTATAATAATATTTCTTCCTTGACACCAAAGTCTCAGAAAATGGATGTCATTTGAGCTTATACTTGGATCTCACCTAACATAGAGTAGGGCCTTTGGGTCTCAATCACATTGTCATGACTACTCGTGCTAAGGTTCTTTGTGGGGCTATATGCCTCAATTATGCTTGCATGAACATAGAGGATACATTCAAATGGAAACCCTTAATAAAAACCATTAGAGTAGTGTTATCTCTATAAGATATATTTTGTTTTCATTATTTTATGTCAAAGTCATAGAGTCAAGAAGAACCAATCGGTGAAAGGAGTTATTCATATATTTGACTAGTCAGAAACTCACACCGAGCTAGTCAATGAAGTCATACATAAGAGAGAATTTGATATAAGTGTAAAGAGTTAAAGATAGAGTACTGAGTGTCTACAGTTATTGAGTGTTACATTACATCAAATACAATGACGGAAACCAAGTGGATAATCATTGAGTACTGCAGATCTTATAACCGAGTTGAAGGAGTTACTCAACCTAGTTAGACAACTAAACATAAACATGGTTAGATCACATTTAATGCTTTGTCACAACATTAATTACATTAGTACAAGAATTTATAATAGTTTTTTACATGATCAACGATTCAAATAAATCAGAGTGAAGATCTAAGGCATAGATCAAGTGGCAAAAGAAATTTTTTTAGTACCAAGAAAAACAACAAGTACCGAGGTAAAAGTGACATGGTCACCGAGCAGAAAAGAAGATCTAACGATTAAGAATGATTCATAGCAACCTAACACATAATATTAAGAGGCATAAACTCTTATATATAATGGATGATTTATAGAGAAAAGAGCATAGAGGAGGCTGATATTATTGAAGAAATTTGTTAAGAGTTATTGTTATTGTTGAGAGAGTTTAAGGAGTTATTTTAAGAACAAAGAGAAAAGCAGAGAGCACCAAGCAAAAATTTAGCTACAGCAGAGCAGAACCGAGTAGTATTATAGTTTTAGATTGAGGTAACACATATCAAAGCACATAGAGTCTGAACATAATTTATATTTGATACATTTTTACAGACTTTATTGAGTTATTGATACTATTGTATTGAGAGCTTCAAATCCCAATATTGGTTAGATCTTAACCAATCTTATATTTGTAAAACCTTTAATAGAGTTTGTAAAAATCCTCTAACCAAGTAGACCCAACAAGTGTTTTTATACTCTTAACTAGGTAAGCTATCAAAATGGATAAACATTGTAAGCTCTAACCGATCACCCTTTATACTGCAGTTAGTGAAGGTTGTGGGTGTCATCCCCACCGCAATTTTTCCCTCTAACCAAGGATTTCTGCATTACCAAAATAACGGTGTTATGAGTTCTATTTTTTATTGTTTTGATGTGATTTGTATAAGCTTATATTAATTTCATTTCAAAGTTATGAACTCAGAAAATAAAAAGTATCAGTATATGGTTTATAGTCAGTTTTAGTTATAAAGTTTTTCGTGGTACCGATTCACCCCTCCCCTCTCAGTCCCAACTTTTCATAGTCATTCCAACAAGTAGTATCCAAAAACCTTCTACTTGTTTACTCAGGAATTGTGATACACACATGACAATGAAACCCCTCATTTATCCCTTATTTTGAGACAGTAAATTTATTAGGATCCTTGGATCTTAAGAAATGTGAAGCTTGGTAGGCCAGAGAAGTGTGTGTCATGGAGGGGAGCCAGTGATGCCAAGCTTCTATCTGTCTGAAATAAATGTGGTATTTTATTAAAAGGGAACTCAAACAAGTATTGTCTTGGCCAACCTGATAGGTTTAGTATTTTCTTTTTTTTCTTGTTTTATCTTATTTCACACTGTGTTTACATGTTTGGAAAAACTAAAACATCAACATAGAAAACTGAAAACTACAAAAAAACATTGGAAACAACATTTTTTGTACAAACCTTCATCCTAACTTGTACGAGTTAGGATCCTATTCCTAGTTACTTGTACCATACGATGAGAATACCCGTATAACCCGGTGAGAGTACTCTTATGAGAATGTGTGTTTTTTACAATTTTGACCTATTATCATTTGTCATTATCATTTTTTGTATGCAATTTCATACAGGTAACCTAGTTTGTCGTATTACCTAGTGATAATTCTTTTATAAGTTTTCAAAACTTGTACTGGTTTTGAGAAATTTACCCAAATTCAATATTTGATCTAATTTTTACCATGTTTCAGATCTCTGTCTAGGTTTTATACTGTATTTTAGATCTTTGTCCAGACATAGTGAGCTCATCTTAGTTCTATCTTTGGTTGTAATCCATTGTTATTCCAACTCTTGTTGTCACAAATTTTGAAGTTGTTATGCTAGTCCATTGATTATTCCATCACTACCAATTCAATTGTCTTTGGTCTACGTTGTCCTTATCCTTAGTTGTGAGTGCGGGTTTGTTAACCTTGACTCAAGATTGGATTCTTTGCTTCTCCTTCTTAGTTGGACGTATCTTTTGTCACCCTCATTGGTCTTGGAATTAGCCAAATACATTGTTTTTCTTTCAACACCTGTTAGGCAAATCAATCAATTCATGCCTATACAAACTAGCAGATCTCTTAAACACTTTTACGAAGATGAGAGGAAATATCTCCCATTTGAAGAAAACCCTCTTTTCATAGAGGAACCAAAGATTATGAACAAGTCAATCTCCTCTCACAAAAGATCACCAGATCCAAACATGTTGGGAGAAAGATGAGAGAGAGACTGGTCTAGACATAGTAATCACAATGCTAGTGCTCGGGGTACTAATAGTAAACACTCCTCAAGTGACTTTCAGCTTGATGAGGCCAATATCACTAGATGTCTCAATGATGGATACTTCCTTAAAATTATGAAAACCATCATGAATTGAGATAAGGATAAATAATTCCTTGAATTACCCCAACAAGGAGCGCAACTTCCTCCTTAGTACAAGGATGAAGACATCATTGTTGGGGAGGAAGAAACTCCTCTGAAAATCATGAGAAAACAACTACAAGTCTTGCAAACTGAGATGCAAGTAATGAAAAAGGAAAGAGAGAAAACAACTACAAAATATTTTGTGGACACCATTTTTCCATTTCCTTTTGACAAGGACCTATACTTACCTTTTTTCTCCTATGGAGTGGAAATTCATAAGTTTGACAAGTACAACGATCAATCTGATCCTTAGGATCATGTCTAAGCATTTTGCACTATCTGTACAAAATTTATGCATGAATAGATGTAGCTTATGCATCTATTTCCCCAGAGTCTAGGTAGCCAAGCCATGGAGTGGTTTTCAAAGTTACCATTGGAATTAAATTTTTTGATGAGTTGATAATTCTATTTTTACAACAGTACTCCTAAAACATACAACATCTCATATCAATGATCGATTTATGAAACATTACTCAACAATAGATGGGAGAACCTTTATTGATTTTTCTTCAGTGATGGAGAGGATTCTTTTCTAGATATACATGACTCATACCTGAGTCAAAGAAAATGGATATATTTACCAACGCGTTGCAACCTGAGTAGAACTATCTCATTCAGATGCAAGATCTCTCCACTTCTAATCAACTTGTAAAGAGTGCACTGTAGATAGAGAATGCACTTGTCAAAAGGGGTGAGATTACTCTTTCCAAATAAAAAAAGTACAGTTCTAGTTCCAAAGATAAGAAAAAATACTAGAAGAAAAACAAGCATGTGGTGAATGATGGAGTATTCAATCATGTTTCTCCTCAACCAAAACTAGGAGTCTTCAACTTGAAGAGTGGCTCAAAATCCCTAAAATCTGTTGAAAACACCAAAAAAATCCTTCTAAAGGAATTAGCAATCTCATGATGGAGAAAACTTGGGTCAAGCACAAGCAAAACTTCACTCCTTTGGGTAAATCCTATGATTCGATACTTAAGACTCTCTTAGCTAATAAACTGATCATGTTGCCAGATAAGTCTAGACCATATGAACTAGAGACAAAACCAAAATGGTGGAGTGAAAATGACTACTGTGAGTTCCACGTGAAAAAGGGACACACATTTGAAAATTTCATGAGACTCAAACATGAGATCTGAGATCTCATTGACAATGAGATAATTACAGTTGGAAACCATGCCACAAATATCGATCACAAGGCATTCAAAAATCCCTTACCTTTGTATGAGAAAGGGGAAAGCTCTAAGAAAGCTTCTAGGATAAACCACACATAAAAAACCAACAATAAAAATGTCATTCACATGATTGAGCCAGTCTCTTCCGAGTACTACAATGTTATCATTGTTAAGAAGAGTGAGATAGAGTCTTGATCAGTCAACATTGTGAGTCATGCATAAGAAAAACTAACCTTAAGAAGAGTGGGGTCTTACAACCCCCCTACATCTACCAACTAGCCATCAAATTAAAAACCTTCACCATGGGCCAACAAACAATCAACTATGTCTACATCAAAGGTGTCAAACGCTAAACAAAGTACTTTGTCTCATGTTATTGACTACAAAATTATCCAACAATTACAGAGAATGAATCCTTATATCTCTATCTTTAAATTTCTCAAGATCTCTTCAGCTCACAGAGAGATCCTGGACAAATCCTTGTCTAATGCCAATGTCCCTAAGGAATTGGATTTGGATCAGTTTCAATCCATGATGAGTAACTTGACTTCACCTCATTACCTATGGAAGAAGATGATAACTCTTTGAGTCATCCACACAATCCACTCCTGTACATTGAAGTCATGATTTGTAAACATCATGTCAAATGGGTATTGATAGATGGAGGCACGGGGTTGAACATTTGTACATATAAGCTAATTGAACAAATGGGATTCTCATAAAATGCCATTAATCCTAGAAAGAAAATCCCAATCAAGGCATATGATGAGCATGAGAGATCTTCCAAAGGTCTTGTAACTCTACCTATCAAAGTGGGACCTATTGAAAGAGGTGTCACATTTCAAGTGCTAGATCTTTTGTTGCCTTACAACATCTTGTTAGGAATACCCTGGATTCATGAGATGCAAGTTGTCTCGTATACTTATCACAAGTGCATCAAGTTTCCTTTTAATAGTGTTGAAGTCACCATTCCTTCAGATGCTAGCTATACCTGTAATGTACTAAGACAGTCATCTGACACTCTCATTCCATACAAAAGAGAGGCTTCAACTTTAGAATCAACCAATGAGTTGATGAAAGAGATGGAAACAAATCTGAAAATCAGAGACACTGGCATGACCGAATACACCACAAAACTTGTTCTATCAGTAACATCTCTTCCTGTGTCACCAAGGTCTTATGGAAGACCCTTAGAAGAGATGCAACCATCAGCAACACAGCCAAAGGTCATCTTTGATGGTAATTAAATCCAGGAAAGTATGCCACTAGAGGATGAAAAGAATGAGGAAGTCATTTTAGGTCGGTTATATAGAGAACCTGAGGACAATGATGTGAATCATTATGAGATCTCTCTAGAAAAGTATGGCTTAGGGTATGAACTAGTTTGACAAATCGGTTATCTAGGAAAAGGTCACATAGGATGTGATCAAGATGGTCTTGTGGAACCCATTTCTATCCCACACAAAAGTTTTAGGGATACAATTGGCCTGGACTTCTTATCAACTAAGGAAAAATAGAATAGAGTTACGCTCGCCTGCAAGTGGGATGAATCTCATGAGGAAGATGAGTTCCCTTATCCTTTTCCCTCATGCATCCTATCTCTTCTCAATATGGAAGAAGACCAACACTCTTAGGTCAATGCTATTGAAAAAATATCTCAGAGAAACCACATGCGGTTCCTGATCAAGAAGAGGTTTCAACCTCCCAAAATGGTCTTGATAAAGAAAAAGAGGACATTACCATTGTAGAATTCTTGGGAAGAACCCACCCTAACTAGGGGAATGAGTGGATTTCAATCATGTCCTAGATATGGTAAACCATGCTAAAATATACTCTCATAAATACAAGTTTGATAGCTTCTCCAAAGAAACCTAGGATAAAGAGGTCGATACAGTACAATAGTATGTGATCCAACTTGAGGTAGGTGAAGGCTTAGGGATTAGGTCTAAGGAATTAGATTCACAAATCCCTGACATGGGCTTCAATAATGTCTTTAGGGCTCTTACCAATTTGAACACATCTATACAAGGTACCAATCTAGGCCTTTACTTTACGGTCCAAGTTTATGAAAAACATACCGTGAATACCCTTGAACCCATTGTACCCCTACCACTCATACCTCCTAAGCTTATTGACTATTGTTTACATGAATAATCCATGGATATACCCACTTTCCCTAATGAGTATGCATTATCATGTTACCTTAACATTGTTGAACCGGTTACCTCTTCCACAGTGAACCCAATATCAACATGACTGAAGCAGATATCAATTACCTCATTCATAAAATCAAAATGAAAAAGAATAAACATTCTAATGGATATGACTACTGGGTACGAGATGTACTCCCTCATGGATGGCTTCTTAGGGTATAATCAGATCAAGACTTCTCTTGAGGATCAAGAAAAGATGGAATTCACATGTGCCTGGGGGACTTTCTGCTAGAATTTCATACCCTTTGGATCAAAAAATGTAGGTGCAACCTATCAATGAGCCGTAACAAAAATCTTCCATGATATGATACACAAAACCATGGAGAATTATGTGGATGATACTCTTGTGAAAACTATGAAATCCACACACTTGCAAGATCTAGGCAAGATCCTTAAAAGGATGGAATGCTTCAAGATCAGGTTGAATCCTAAGAAATGTTCATTTGGCATAACATCTATTAAGTTGTTCACATACATTATCTCAAAAAAAAGCATTGATGTGGACCCTACAAAGGTATAGGAAAACATGGAAATGCCACCACCCAAGAACATCAGTCAGATGAGGACACTATGGGGAAGGATCTAGTCTATTAGTAGATTCATCTCACAACTGGATGATAAGGCACAACCATTTACCAAAACTCTATGCAAAGGAGTTACATATCAATGGGATGAAGAATGTAACAAAATTTTCAATAAGATCAAAGAGTATCTAGCAAATCTACAAGTGTTAATGCCTCCTACACAAGGAAAACCCTTGATATTTTACATCTCATCCACCTCGACATCACCGGGGGCACTCCTGGAACAAGAAGATGAGAACGAGAAAGAACGTGTCATCTACTACATTAGTAGAACCTTGGTCTCCTATGAGATGGATTATTCTGTGATCAAGAAAGCTTGCCTAGCAGTGGTGTTTGCATCTCAGAAATTGTGGCACTACATGTTGGCACACTCTATAAAAATGGTTGAAAGATTGACCCATTGAAATATCTCTTGAGAAAATCCACCTTAACAAGCAAGTTAACTAAATGGGTCATGCTACTCACTAAGTTTAACATTGAATATGTTGAATAAAATTCCATCAAGGGGCAAGCAATCATGTATCAACTGGTTGACGCTCCATTACAAGATGATCAACCCATTAATGCTGATTTTTTGGAGAGATCTATTTTTCATATCACTCCTTAGAGATATTATATTCCAAAGTTGTACAAGATCTTGTTCACTTGTACAAAAAAAATTGCCAAATATGAAGGCTTGGTAAATAGAATTAAGTCGGTTGTCGAATGAAACATTTATGAGTTACACATTCATGGTGACTCCCAATTGGTCATCAACCAAATCAAAAATGTTTATAAAATGAAGGATGATAAAGTCACACCTTACAAGAGAATGGTTGATAATGTCAAGAGATCTTTTACCTTCATCACCTTTCAGCAAAGCCCGAGGGTATAAAATAGAGAAACTAATGCAATGGTTACATTGTCCTCTTCACAGCAATAAGAAGATGACTTCTGCTATGAGTTCCTAGTGGAAGAGATTCATTTCCCTACCTATAACTCCCTTGAATCCCATGTGATCTATACTATCATAGGACATGAGTTATACTACTACAAACACATCTACGCCTACCTATGTCATCAGGTCATCCTTGACGCGCTCACCCGCAATGAAAAGTGACACAATCCAAAATTCCTCATGGTATGTTCTCATAATTGATGAATTATATAGATGAGGAGTAGATGGTATGTTTCTTAGGTGTCTAGAAAAGGAGGAGTCTAAATGTGTGTTAGTTGAGGTTCACGATGGAGTTTGTGGTTCTCATTCCAAAAGTCTGACCCTGTCCTAGAAAATATTGAGAGTAGGTTACTACTAGCCAGATATGGAGAAGGAGGCCATCAGATATGACAAGAGATTTAATAAATACCATCTACATGGAAATATTATACATACTTATCTAGGGAGCTCGTTCCATGTTCAAATAATAAGCAAAAAAAAGCAAATATTAACACACAAAAGAGAACACAATAACATAGAAATTTAACAGTGTTCACCCAATCCCTGGGATACGTCCACCAAAAGTGAGTCCAATGTATTTATTATTATCCAGTGATTACAATCTGAAACCTACAACTCAATACTACCACCAGAAGCTACAAAAATCCCACTTTCAAAAAGAATCTCAAAACCCTAAGCCCTTTACACATGTATTTTTGACATAACCTAATTAGGGAAAAAATACTCTGACTAATAGAAAATGATGGTCGACCCTTTACAATATTATTAATTCATTTTTGGTGTCAAGGGGCACTGCCCCTTGACCCCATCAGGGGCTCTTCCCCTTGACCCCACCTGGGGCACTGCCCCAAGACCCCGCAAGGGGTGCTACCCCTTGACCCCAAGCTTGGGGGCGCTACCCCCAATCCCCTGTAGATAAGTCTTGGGGGGAACCACGCCGAAAGAACCTGAGTCTAATTAGGATCCACATACATAACAATCTCCCAGTTGGAGACTATTCAGACTCCACAACAATATCCTCCCACTTGGAGACTGATCGACCAAACCTATAGCTCCCACTAGAATAAAGAAACCACACTCGACTCTGTTGTTCTTTTATTCTGTTCAGTCTAGAAGACCAACCAAAGCTGCAGAGGAATCCAGCTTCTCCCTTGTCATTTCCTTTGTAAACATATCTGCTGGATTATCATCTGTATGAATCTTTTCCAACTTTAACTGCCCATCATCCAAAACTGATCGAATGAAATGATATTGCAGTTGTATGTGCTTTGTCTTTGAGTGCAAATCAGAATTCTTCGCAAGATGAATGGCACTCTGACTATCTGAATATAGATAGTTATCCTCCTGTGGATGTCCCAATTCTTCCATGAAGAATTGAAGCCATATCATCTCCTTGGCTGCCTCTGTAGTGGATAAAGCATTCACCTTTTGTAACCGAGAAATCCAACTCACTGTTGTCCCACCAACAGTAAATACATAACCTATAGTACTCCGTCTGGTATCTATATCTCCTGCCAAATCTGAGTCAACATAGCCATGAACAATAGTAGTGGAGCCCCCAAAGTGTAAATACTTACTGAATGTACCTCTCAAATATCTGAGAATACATTTGACTGCATTCCAATGCTCAATTGTAGGGTGACTCATATACCAGCTAACGACTCCCACTGCATGTGAAATATCTAGCCTAGTACAGACCATAGCATACATTAAGCTCCCTATAGTTGAAGCATAAGGTATCTTGGACATTTTTGTCTCTTCTTCTAGTGTCTTTGGACACATTTCCTTAGTCAATTTTAAATGACTAGGCAAAGGTGTAGTAACAGCTTTGGCATCCTTCATGGAGAATCTCTGCAACGCCTTTTCAACATAATCAGCCTGAGATAGAGTTAGTTTTCTGTTCTTTCTATCTCTACAAATTTTCATGCCAAGGATTTGTTTTTCTACCCCCAAATCCTTCATAGAAAAAGATTTTGCTAACTGTTGTTTCAACCCCTTAATATGATCCATGTTGGATCCAGCTACAAGCATATCATCAACATATAAACATAGAATAATGTAGCTGTCATTATTCAACCTCTTGTAATAAACACAATGGTCAAAATTACATCGAGTGTATCCATTCTCATTCATAAAAGTATCAAACTTAATATACCATTGTCGAGGTGCTTGCTTCAATCCATATAAACTTTTCTGCAATTTTCACACTAAACTCTCCTTACCCTTGACCACAAATCCCTGTGGCTATACCATATATATTTCTTCATTCAAATCACCATGAGAAAATCTATTTTAACATCAAGTTTCTCTAAATTCAAATCTTCAGTAGCCACAATACTTAAAATAGTACGTATAGAAGTAATTTTAACAACTGGAGAAAAAATCTCATCAAAATCAATACCATGTTTCTATGCAAATCCTTTTACAACTAATCTAGCTTTAAATATTTTCTTGCCTCCATCTTCTTCTTTCAACCTGTAAACCCATTTATTCTACAAAGCTCGTTTACCTACAGTTAACTTGCATAAATCCTAAGTCTGATTTTTTAGCAAGGAGTCCATTTCATCTGTCATTGTAGACTCCCACTGAAGCTTTGTATCCACTTGCATAGCTTCATTATAACATTCAAGTTCACCAGTTTCAGTTAATAAAATAGAATACAAAGAAGGTGAAAATCTATCTGGAGGTCTACTTAGCCTTTTTGACCATCTAACATTCACTGGGGTGTGTGTTATTTGTTGTTTCTGTTGTTGCGGAGCATAAGGAATTACCGGAACATTATCTTTGGGAGTATCATCCAACTCTACATAATTAGTATCTTTCTTCTCATGTTGTCACAACAGATCTTTGTATAACACTTTTTCATTGAATATGACATCCCTGCTTCTTACAATTTTATGACTTTCAAAATAAAAAATTATATAGCCAAACTCATCAATGCCATATCCAACAAATACACATTTCTTAGATTTTTCTTCCAACTTGGTTCTATTCTCAAAATCTACATGTGCAAATGCTTCACAACCAAAGGTTTTAAGAAAAGAATAACTCGCCTTCTTACCAGTCCACGCTTCCTCTAGAATACCACAACCCAAAGGAGTAGAGGGACCTCTATTAATTAAATAAACAATAGTATTTATAACCTCTACCCACATGTTTAAGGGGAGCCCAGCATGCAATCTCATAGTCCTTGCACGCTCCATTATTGTCTTGTTCATGCGTTCAGGCACTCCATTTTCTTGTGGAGTCCTTGGAACCATTTTTTTCCTACGAATACCATTAGAGGAAAAATAATCTTCAAATTCTATGCTGCAATACTCACCACCATTGTCAGATCTGAGACATTTTAGTCTTTTTCCTGTCTCATTCTCAACCAAGCTTTTCCATTTCTTAAAAGTTTCAAACACATCAAATTTATGCCTAATGAAATAAATCCATACTTTTCTAGTTGCATCATCAATGAAAGTAACATAATATAGAGAGCCACCAAGGGAAGATACATGAGCTGGCCCCCATACATCTTTATGTACAAGCTCTAATTTAACTTCTTTCTTTTCCTTCCCACCCTTCAAGAAACTAACTCTCTTTTGTTTCCCATATACACAACTTTCACAGAAATCCAAATTTACACATTTCAGACTTGGTAAAACTTTCTTTGAGTGAAGTAGTTTCATACCTTTCTCACTCATGTGCCCAAGTCTATGGTGCCATAGTGTTGTTTCTATATCCATAGAAACTGTTTTGTGTTCAACCTGCTCAACTACAACAACTATTCCTGAACATTCTTTTTTCCCAATAACATTTAAAGTAGAAGGAATAGTATTACCTGTACAAAGATATAAGGTGCCTACTTTCACACCTTTTGCTACTACTAAGGAACCTTTTGAAACCTTCCAATTTTTATCATTAAAAGTAACTATGCAACCCTCATCACCTACTTTCCCTGCTGAAATTAAATTTCTACTCAGCCTTGGAACATTTCTTACCTCTTGTAGTAGCCAATGATTCCCATTATGCAACTTAATCTTAATTCTTCCCTTCCCAACAATTTGACAAGGTTCATTATCTCCCAAGTAAACTAACCCAAAATCACCTTGGACATAATCAATAAAATAAATCCTATGGGGTGTAGCATGAAAGGAAGCCCCTAAATCTAGAACCCATGAATCATTAGCATTTTCAAGGGAAAGGACCAAAACATCATCGTCAGATCTATTACTTACCACATTTTCTTCCTTATTGCCTTCTTGTTTGTCTCCTTCTTTATTCTTCTAAGACCAGCAATCTTTCTTTTTATGACTTGGTTTTCCACAGTACCAGCAGTCATTAGGTCCTCTTGATTGAGACCTCTTTCCCTTTGACTTCCCTCATGATTTCCCATAATTTCTAGAGTTGTTTCCTCTGTCTCTTGTTCTACCTCTGCTTTCTGCATTCAACACACTACCTGATGTAGATCCACCTAAGCTTTTTCTATGAATTTCCTCGCTCAGAATAACACCAACAACATCATCAAATTTTAGGGTGTTTGTATTAGAAACAAAATTACTAATAGCCATTATCAAGCTATTCCAAATTTCTGGCAAAGAACACAGAAGCAAGAGAGCCCTAATTTCTTCATCAAAATTTATACTTACAGAAGATAACTGACTAGTGACTGTATTAAACTCATTTAAATGATCAACCACTGACCCACCTTCTACCATCTTCATATTAAATAAACTCTTCGTAAGAAATACCTTATTCAAAGAGAAAGGCTTTTCATATAGCTTTGATAGGGTGTCCATCAAATCTTTAGTTGTATTTGCCTCCGTAATATTAAACATCACCGATTGAGCCAGGCATAAGTGAATGCTGCCCAATGCCTTTCTATCTAGAATATCCCAATCTTCCTGAGACATAGTCTCAACTTTCTTGCTCACTCCTTCCAATGGTCGCCATAAATCCTTCCCATAGAGGTAGTCCTCCATCTGCATTTTCCATAACTGAAAATTTTGCCCGTTAAACTTGTCAACCTTCAGCTTACCCTTGTCTTCCATAACTCCCACTCAACCGTGAGACTCCCACTAAACTGTGAGATCTTCCTATAGAGGATAACTGAAGACAACCTCACTCTGATACCACTTGTTTGAATAATAAGAAGAAAAATGCAAATATTAACACACAAAAGAGAACACAATAACTCAAAAATTTAACATGGTTCACCCAATCCCTGGGCTACGTCCACCAATAGCGAGTCCAATATCTTTATTATTATCCAGTGATTACAATCTGAAACCTACAACTCAATACCGCCACCGAAAGCTATAAAAATCCCACTTTCAAAAAGAATATCAAAACCCTAATCCCTTTACACATGTATTTTGGACATAACCTAATTAGGGAAAAAATACTCCAACTAATAGAAAATGATGGTCAACCCATCAGGGGCTCTGCCCCTTGACCCCGCCTAGAGCGCTACCCCAGGACCCCGGAAGGGGCGCTGCCCCTTGACCCTGAGCTTTGGGGTGCTACCCCCAATCCCCTGTAGATAAGTCTGGGGGAACCCGCACCGAAAGAACCTGAGTCTGATTAGGCTCCACATACATAACATTCCATTTATCACACATTGTCCATTTCAACATTGGACCTTTGACCTAATCAGACAGATACATCTGTCTTCCTCAGACGGACACAATTTCATTATAATGGCTACTGAATACTTTACCAAGTGGGTTGAGGTTGTCCCACTCATCAAATCAATTGGACAACAAGTAGCCTTATTCATATCAAACCACATTATTTTCTGATATGGCATTCCTTTAGCCATTATAACTAAAAATGGAGGATAGTTAAAGAATAAAAATATGGATAAACTCTATGATAAGTTCAAGATCAAACAACATTGTTCTTCAATATACTAACCACAAGGAAATGGACAAGAAGAGGCCTCCAAAAAAAATTTTTTGAAGATCTTGCACCGCACTATGAACAAGTCTGGAAGAGATTGGCACCTAGAGATCAACCTTGCACTATGGTCTTACAGAACGAGCATCAAAACACCTACTAGGGAAACACCATTCACTCTTGTATATGGTGACTCCCATCTCTAAGGGCTTATCCACATAGAATGATCACAGATGAAGACCATAGGGTCTCAAGAATATAAAAATTGGAACTGTTGGATGAACGTCAACAAGTCTTGCTCGATCACCTCAAAGCTTATCAGAAAATAATGTCAAGAGGGTATAATAAGAAGGTCAAACCAAGAGAACTCCAAGTTGGTGACGTAGTGTTTGGAGAGAAACCCTGCAATCAATCACAAAGAGGAAAAGGGGAATTTTGAACCCAACTAGCTGGGTCCATACATTATCACTGCAGTATTCAGCTCTAGAGCCTACCGACATTCCACACCATAAGGAGAACAACTCTGAGAGCACATCAACACTATCCGCTTAAATAAGTTCTACACCTAAGAATTCTCAATGTCTAAAAGCATGTATATATCTAAAATTCCTAAAAAATGATCATCCTAGTGAAAACCTAGCAATAATCACCTCGATGTATCAACCAAAAAAAATCAAAAAAATCAAAAAATGGAAAAATGGAAAAATACAAAAAAAATGAAAAAGAAGAATAAGTGCCTTTGTGAAAACCTGGTAAACAGGCACCCTGATGGAAAAAATAGAGTCTCGGCCAAGTAGGTGAAAACCTGGTAAACATGCACCTCTTTTACACAAGCGCTCCATCTATCTTTTCCTTCACTTTAGTTTGTGCATAGCTTTTAGCCACTTTTGTGATACTTTGCTTCTTCTGAGAACCCTCCTGGATTGAAACCGATGTAGAGTCATAGTCTGGGGGAAATCGAATTAGCTTTGTCCTAGCAGTATGGTTCAAGTCAGTCATCTTAAATTGGAGTTTGTTACTAGAGGGAAAGGACCCCAATTTGATCAAATCAAGGAACCAAATGTAGAGTCAGTTTCTTATTCATTTTTTAAGAAGGTTCTCTACTAACACACTAGTGTTTTTCAACACCCTAATCACTAGTGTCTCTTAACACTACTTATTTGGATACATTTGTGTTTCTCAACACACATCAAATAATGCAATGTAAACTTAAAACAAGGGATCGGTAACAATAAAACACGATGCACTCACAAGCACAATGATGTTTCTCAACACCCCACATAGACAAACACAAAACAAAAACTTGGTGAAGATATGTTGAAATTTTTCTTTGTGTTTTGTCTATTATCAATGTTTTTCACTTATATTTTATTTGATTAATACTTGTTGGTGTGGTCCCGATGATCCAGCAATGTCAAATAAATTGGATGTATGTGATAAGAGCTCCCACATTAAGGTGGAAAAGCCTCACATCCCTTGATCCTATTTACTTTCACACCAAGGTGAGGTTAGAACTATCTCCTTGACGGTTATTTATTTGTTTGTTTACCCAACATCACACTCATGGTTATCCTGGCTTTGAATTCCTCAACACTTGTGTACCCTTGCAACACCAACTAGAAACAATGTTCAGGTCATCTCGACTGTTGTGCCTTGACGCTTTTGTTGATTTCCCACATCTTATCTAATGAAATTCATAATAATATCATTATGGTTGCAATGGAACCAGTAAGGGTTTTATCTACTATGATGTCCCAAATGCTTAATGATGGAAATTTTCAAGCTCGAACCTAGTGACTAAGTCCTAGGTTGCATTCATGTTAATTCTACATTTGTAGCTGCATGGTGTTAAAACAACATAATCTCACTCTCTCTCCAATGTGGGGATATGAAGCTTGGTTTGATCAATATTCCTTTTGTCAAGGGGTCAAGCTGCACATCGTCAAATACATGATCGAGTACCTATGTTGATAAAAATATTTCCTACATGAGATGTTAGAAGCACGGCATTTCATATCTATTTCATTGCATAATTATGTTGCATCCATATACATATGTGCATCAAAAAAGCAAAGAAAATCATCTCATAGAAATTGCATCATTATAAATGAGCACCATCTCTACCCATACATTTGGAAAATCACATCACATAACATTGCATATACATTTGCATAATCATACACAAAGCATCAGAATCTACACATGATCATCAATAGAAGTGCATCCATTTACGAGCATCATAAGGAAATCATATATCTCATAGAAAAAATCAACACATGTACAATAAGATCAATTCATCTGTGTGTGTGTGTGTGTGTGTGTGTGTGTGTGTGTGTGTGTGTGTGTGTGTGTGTGTGTGTGTGTGTGTGTGTGTGTGTGTGTGNTATGTGTGTGTGTGTGTGTGTGTGTGTGTGTGTGTGTGTGTGTGTGTGTGTGTGTGTGTGTGTGTGTGTGTGTGTGTGTGTGTGTGTGTGTGTGTGTGTGTGTGTGTGTGTGTTAGGGGTACATCAAAACTATGAGGTATACAAAATGCCTCATCGGAGCAAGTCATCATGTGTAAGACCAAAAGGGGTACAATATCGATCACTATCAGAAAAGTATCAAGAAGAATAGAGGGCTTGCTCTCAGCCATGTCCTCAGCATCGATAGGAATGTGAAGTAGTAGAGGTGGCGGAGGAATGGCCTCATTGTCTTGGACATGCGCGCACCCTCTGACTGAGCCATGAACTGTGAGAAGGAAACCACCTACCTATCCATTAGAACTACAACACTATAAGTTGCCATATAGTATGAAGCTCAACTAGTCTATTGGGTGGTTGTGCATTGAAAATTATCATGCTTGGTAGTGAGGATGACAAGTCTCTAGTCCCTATCAGTGATAACATCAGCAATGCATTGATCCCGCTCTGTGATCCTATCTTGTGCTATAGCCACATCTATTTGAAGGCCTCAAACCTAGTCCCTAAGTGAGAAAATAACAACCTATAGTGTCATCTGCCTCTGACCCTCTCCCTTCTTAGTCGGCTCCACCTGCTCACCCTGCTCTTCCTGTACATATCATCTCTATCTCACCTATTGAGTGACCTCCTAAAAAATGGGTACATCCTGACCACCAATGGGATCACCCTGTCCTCTTGCTAGATCACCCTATCTACCCATATCTCACTTGAATCTCCTCTTGTTGGCCTAGCTATCCCTACTGGTATTTCACCTGGGATAGGCCCTCCCTCATCTATCCTTAATGCTCAAGCAGCCAGACCTATGAATCATGGGAATGGGTGTCGAGCAATATAATCCTGATAATCTAGTGTCACCCCTGCATCTAGTAAATCCTCAATATAATCCCACTTAACTTGATGTAATCCATGTAGCTCATGTATGACTGTAGCATAGACTAATCTATCTCCCCATCCTTGTTGTATCTCATCAGTGAACCGTGCATATGCTGCAAAATTTGTGGGTATTTTCTTTAGCCTCCTAAATAGTCTGTGCACCTTGGACACCACAAATCTCTCTATCACTGAGGGGGTACATCCTATAAGTGGATGATTCATGAACATCTCTTGAATCTGAAATTTCTAGTCACCCCATGCCTCTGTCCCTTTGTAGGGCTTCCATATGACCACAATAAGATCATCAAACTAACGATGCTAGTAATTTGTCTTCCCCGAATGGGGATGAGTAATGATACCTATGTATATATATATGAAAGGATGCCTCTCCTGGTGGGAATCATCAACCACTGGCCTGCAAATGGGAATGTTCTCCCATGCTCAAATTTGTAGTATCAACACTCCTTCTGCAAGGCTCTTGGTGTCATCATATATAATCTCATGGAGCTCATGGTATAATTGTGCTAATAGACATGAACCCCACCTGAGCTTCACTATTCTATCTATTAGCTCCTCTAAAACCAAACCCCAACTAGATTGAAACCCCTTCTAACCCCTATATGGTATAAGGATGCATCTAATAAACCCTACCATTACTCACGCTAAAGGGCATCGATCAACATACCTGGCCATCATGGTGTCCCGTGATACCTACCTTTCCAAAATATCTTTGTTTCTAAATATGGGACCTAATGCTAGCATGCCAGGTCTATGCACACCCTCATACTATACCTATGAGCCCCAGAATAGAATGTTAAGGATGTGGTACACATCCTCTGATGTCACTGTGATCTCACCAGTGGGTCTATGGAATGTGTTATGCTCACTGTGGAACCACTCTACCAACACGGTCACTAGCCCGCAGTTCACCCTAATCTCGGGGATCCCTATCAACAGTCAAAACCGCACTCAGTAATGACAACCCTCTAATTATCGTCCAACCGGTCCACCAAGCGCATTGTCAGTAGATATGTGATCCTGAACTGGATATCATGAAATCACACCTGCAAAAAAAAACAACATAACATCAATACACCTATCGAAGTGACCAAATGAAGAAATAAAATTATGCTTAGCATCCTAAAGATGCCAGATCAACAATGAAAAACAAAAAAAATTTAATGTTTCAAAGTTAAAAAATAAGTGTGTTTCAATACGAGTAAAAAAATAATGTTAATTCTCATACAAGCATTCACAATGGACCATATGAGTAAACTTCATGATATGAGCTTCTATGGTTCACCATACAAAAAAGTGGTATGTTATGAAGCTTCTCATATGAGGTGTGGGTCAAGGGTTTATGAGTATACCAATGGCCTGGTATGAGTTACAAATTGGGAGCAGTTACTCATACAAGCCCTCCCTAGGAATCATACCAGAAATTGAGGATTTGCAATTAAAAATGTGGAAACTAATGCAAAAATTGATGAAAATTTACAAAATAGGAATCGAACGAGGGTTTTTTCGTGCACTTACCGCTACTCAATAGTTTTAGGGCCTATCGTGCAGTCTCTAGCATTCAAATTAGTGCATATTAATGGGGACCACCATTTTTCTCAGAGGAGGGTTTTGAAGTTTTAAAATATTGAAATGAATTGAAAATGACCATTTTGTCCTTTATATAGGTTTTTGAACTAATTTTCAACTTTCTCCGATTGATGTGAAAATTACACCCCTAGCTAATTTGACCGTCTTGATTCCATTTTCTATATCAAAATCAAAATCTAAGATCATTTCATTCACAAAATTTGATAGTTGACTTTTTTAGTCAAATGTAGTTGACCACTTGCGCAATCAGTCTTTTTGGACTCCAAAAAAATGGGAATATCTCATAATTTTATTCCAAACAAGATGTGTCAAATTTTTGGTCAAACTTGGTCAACTCTACCAATATTTTGGTCAAACTTGGTCAACCAGGACCTCAAACAAGTGTAGAATAGGTCCTAACCGCTTGCAAATTCTTCCAAATCAGATCAACTTCTTCTAGCATCATTTTAATCAATAAAATTTCTTCTGATCACTGGGGCACCTAACCATATTTCAATTTCTCTCCCAAGGTGGAAGGATCAGGATATCAACAATTTAGTGATCACATCATCAAACAAGACCCCATCACTAGGGGCATCTCAACTTCACCACATCAAATCAAGTTGAGATTATCTTTAATCAAAGGAAACCCAATCAATTACCTTATATGGTGATGGATAAACTCGAAACCAAACAAGATCGGTCTTATATGAGTCATTCATTTTTGAAACTAGACACATTGATCAAATTGGCTTCATTGCTTCAAATCAAGTCAGTTTTCTTGCTAGTCAAAATCTCTTATCAATAATAAATTTCATCACTTCAAATCAAATTGGTTATTTGTTCAAACCAATCAAAAGATTTAAGATTTTTTGAAAAATGTTCAGTTTTATCACTTCAAATCAAACTGAGCATTTTGTTTTATATCTTTTGATCAATCTTCGTCCAATCAAGCTCGGATTCGGTCTTCATAAAATGAATGGTTTCATCGTTTCAAATTAAACTATTCGTCATCTCATTGCTAACAATTTTTTGAATCAATGCACTTATCGCACATCAAATCAAAGAGGGGCAAATGTAATGACCCAAAAATGGTCATATAAACCCTAGACCCCTAATCTTGATCTTCTATCAAGAAAACCCTAATCTTGATATCCTAAGTCTTAAACCTAAAAGGAAATTCATCATCTTTAGTCTGATATGACCTGACCCTAGGTCCTAATCTATCTTCGCACTTGATTAATTAATTAATTCCTAAAATCATAAAACATTGGCAAATGAACCTATGTTATCTATTTAATTATATTTTAATATTTTGATTGAATAAATAGATAGTTGTCAATTAAAGTAAAAAAGGAATTAAATTAATAAAGTTGAGTTAAAATACATTTAAAATCATTTAAATATTCAAATGTGCATTTTTGTGTCACCATTTCAGTTGACTTAACATCGAAATAGAAACAAATCTGTCTTGTTCAGTTAACTAGTTCCTTTATGTTTCTCATTTTGGAAATAGTTTAGTTAACTGAAAATGGATTATGGAAGTTTCCTAAATGACTGATCAGTCAGTTCAGTCAACTAACTCTCTCAACCAATCATCTTCCATACACGAGGATTGTGCTTCTTTGAATTTAATCTCGATCATTCTTCAGATTTCAACCTCGATCATCGATTCGAGAGAGACTTTCTATAAAAAATGAGCTTCATTTCCTCACAAAGGATCCAAGTTTTGAGTAAAGTTATTAAACAGGTTTTTGTTCATCATTTGCATTAAGCACTCAATCATTTTAGCATTTATCATTTCTAGAATTTTTAATTTTTTCAAGCATTTTCAATTCATAATCTTGGATCACATTTAAATTCGGATATTAAAATCTATCTTAGCTAATATTTTCGATTGATAACTAGTTTCATTTGCATATCATTTAGCTTAAATCATCATTTAAATCCTTCATTTAGAATAAGTCTATAGCCACTGGGTTTGTGATGACCCGAGAGATACCTATACTCCTTCCTACTAGAAGGCAATAGGTCAACTTTGGTTGATTTACAATCATTTTCATAAGTACATGCTTTCATAGATTAACCATAATGACTTATTGAAGTGTGTGTCCATAGCTAGCACAACAAAAATTCACACACAGAATAGTAGATCCTACAGATCAGGGAAGGAAAGGTCCTTCATTATAGGTTCTCATTCCTCCTCGAAGAGGACCGTAGATGACTCGAGATAGACCTTGAGACCGCCACAGGCACCTAGTGGAGAGGTACCTCTAGTAGTTCTTGTGAGACAGGTTCCTATGAAGAGAGATACAAGTGATGCAGCTACTTTCACCAGATTATGGTAGGAGAGAGCTTAGTTGAGGACCCAAGTTGCAGTATTATAAACACAATTGGGTGACTGAGATAGAGCTTTGGATAGAGCATGGAGAGATACAGTATTACAATGTAATAGAGCATCTCATTATCATGTGGCATACTTCAAAGCTATTCCAAATCCTACTTCCAGAGTACCTCCTTATTCACAGGAAGTTGTACAGTTAGAGGGTGCAATACCTACTAGATCAGACATCCCTCCACCTTCCCAACGATATCCTGATGTAGGCAGTCAGGCTTAACATATCATGTTGTATCTCCATTTTTTTGATGTTCTCTAGAGCTCTGATTCATCTTGATGTATAGATATTTGATGTATGATGTGTGATGTACTTTATTGACTAGTATATCTAACATTTTTATCTCATTGTACGTTGATATATTGAAAGTTACATGCTTATGATATATGAGATGCAACTTTATTTGATGCATATGTGGTGTTTTTTTTGTGATTATTTATGTCCATATTTTTTTGATGATATGGATGTAGATGTATATGGGATGTATACATTTACTTTTATGTTGCAAATGAGATGGCTTATGAGTGTGACATATATGAAATGTTGTGAAATGATAATGATATGAAGTGAATCTTCCTTTTTCTGTTTCTTTTTATATTTAATGCAAAAAAATTATGAGATGCATGATGTATATGATGGAATAATGTGGGACCATGGTTCGGATATGATATATGATTATGAAAATTAATGCAATGTATCATTGAGGAAATGTATGTGTATATGCTCTATTCTATGAATTTATTATGCAATGTTACTAACATGTGATGTAGGTATGTTATTGTGTCAGTATTGTAAGATACTTGACCATGTGCAGATTGGTGTGATGATGCCATCAGAGTGCTTTGAAGTTTGGATATAGATGTCATCTCCTTTATTTTTCCCTCACAAAAGATAGACATGATTAGCTTAGTCAAGGCAAAGGTATGCAACACTAAATGAATGAAATCTATTATGCAACTTCATGAGTGTCTAATCTTTAGTTATGCATTTAATTATTGAGCATTTTTGCAATGTAGAAGTAGATATGACCACCACTGGTACATAGTTAACCATGATGATACAGATATTGTCTTCTTCTCATGTTTAACCAAGTACAACCACCACTAGTACTCAGACAACTATGATGATATGAATACTGATTTTATTGGTTATTGATATTGCAATGTGATATAAGCATAAAGATATGTAGAATCATGATGTCCTGAATATCAATCATGTAAAAAAGAAAAGGAATAATCTTTCCAACCTATATCAAGGCTAAAAATATTTAGAGTCGAGGTATGTGTGGCTTACCACTTTTGTGGAGGCTCTTATGACAGGCACCCAAATTATTTGACTGTTGATGTCATTGGAAAAATATGCCACGAATAGAAGAAAAATAAAATATCATAAGTCCTTAGGAAATATGACAGCCATAAATCAATGAAATTTCAAAAAACAAGGAATTATTTCCCTCATCCTTCTGATACATCTACCAAGGTCTCAGAATGTGAACCTTCCATGTAGCAATATGATAGTTTAAAGTTTTTCATCATGGACCTCACCAAATATATGTTTAGAATACATCATTAGGATGAATCCCACATATAACAACTAAAGGAAATATCATGTCCCTTGTTCTTTCTTATCCAGTACAAAGTCCTCATAGAGTCTCTTCAGAGACATGATAAGCAAAAATAAAATCAACAGATATAAAAGAAAGAAAAATAGTCCATTCTTCATCATTGTTCTCTTGTACCATTAACATCATTGAGGTACTCTGTGCTGGAAAGTGACAATGCAAGCAATTGTTATTTTGTCATTGATGTCAAACCTTAACTAGTGAGACTATTGTTATCTATTTGAGTACCATATCTATTGTTGATGAAGAAGATTTAACAAGAAGACCAAGTGAATGGTTGAGTTAAGGAAAATAAAAGGGTACTTGATCAGTTGGTAATCTGGCAAAGTAATTAGTTGTTAATCTTTCAAAGATAGTTTTTCTGGTTGTTTTGTGTCGAGAAAGTTTGGCTTGTGCCAAGCAAAGTTGCTTGTGCCGAGAAAAGTTGTTTGTGTTGAGAAAAGTTGTTTGTGACGAGAAAGTTTGTTCAATGTCGAGCACCAGTGAAATTACCAAGTGAAAACAGTGATGTTGGCCGACTTACAGTAATTGGATTAATGATGAGATTTGAGATCTCTAGCCGACTTAGTTAATTTTATTGGGATATGTAAAGTTAATTAAAGATTGATCCATGTCATTTAATGTATGGGTAA
>MU225187.1:1442491-1457484 GCA_018584345.1 Thuja plicata | reverse complement strand
GATTTAACAAGAAGACCAAGTGAATGGTTGAGTTAAGGCAAATAAAAGGGTACTTGATCAGTTGGCACTCTGGCAAAGTAATTAGTTGTTTATCTTTCAAAGATAGTTTTTCTGGCTATTTTGTGTCAAGCAAGTTTGGCTTGTGCTGAGCGAAGTTTCTTGTGCCGAGCAAAGTTGTTTGTGTCAAGTGAAGTTGTTTGTGACGAGAAAGTTTGTTCAGTTCTGAGCACCAGTGAAATTGCCGAGTGAAAACAGTGATGTTGGCCGACTTACAGTAATTGGATTAATGATGAGATTTGAGATCTCTGGCCGACTTAGTTAATTTTATTGGGATATGTAAAGTTAATTAAAGATTGATCCACGTCATTTAATGTATGGGTAACCGTAATTAATGCATGGTTTCAAAATTTAATTAGAGACTACTTTGGAGAAGTAAATGTAATGTAATGATGGAATGATCCATTGGATCTGACCTAACCTAAGATCTATGATCTTGATTAAGTGGCAAAGATTTATTTGACCTAGATAGAGAGGTATATGATAACCTCAAGGGGTTATTCATTAAGAGTGTGTGCGCAAGTGGATGTGTGTATGCAAGAGGATTACATAGTTGATTTACTTTTTGGCATGACCTAGTAGAGAAGGCTAAATACAAAAGCATAAAGTTGCATGTGTGATTGGTTGACGGATTTCCAAGCAGATTAGAAGATTGAAATGACAATGCAGGCCATCTATTAAGTTAGCATCAAAGTTGTAATTGGATCTGAATTTGCAAAGTAAGTTGTATGTATCATATCACAACTGTTGATTACTTTCTAACCATTGTATTAGTTAAAATCCTTTAACAAGGTTGACCTAATAGTCATTTGTATAAATCCTCTAATAAGGTGACATTCAGGTGGAATGTTCTAAGTCCTCTAACAAGGCCACTCCTGACATGGTGATTAAATCCTTTAACCAGGTCACACCTAACAATGTGTTATTGTAACCTTTAATAGGGTTGGCTCCTCATAGAGCTCACTTCAGAAGAGTGAAACTTGGTAGCATGTTACTGGTGGTTTTTCCTGTATTGGGTTTCCACATTAAATACTTGTGTCAACTTGTGTGAATGCTTATGGTTTTTTTTACTGTTATGTTTCTACAAGCTAATTACATTAGATAGTAAACTTCATGATTAATTTTTTGACATATGCTATTAATGTCGAGTAGATCTGAAATATAGAAAGTTTTATTTGCTACATCTAGACCTGAGGATAATTGATTCACCCCTCCCCTCTTAGTTATTCTAAATTCATTATAACACTCTGAAGACACATACATCAATATCTAGAACAAGACCATTAGTGGGTATATTAGTATGGTTGTTGTGTGGTTTTGATAAACACCTTTGCTTGGATGATGATTGAGCATAGTGCTCGATAAGTCTGAATATGATATTGCCTAGTGATGATTTGATTAAAATTTTCCCCCATTTAAAGGAAATAAGAGACCTGATTAGTGGTGTTGAGGTGATTTTGATGAAACACCATTGTTGAATTGAGTGATTTTCCCCCAACAATGATTAATGGACCTGAGGATAAGACAAGACACAATTCCAAGCCATGGTTTGAAAGATGCATAACTGATTGATACACTAAAAAATGCCAAAGCATTGACAAATATATATATGTGAAAAAGTTGATACAAGAAATATAGTAAAAGTAGTGTAATGATAGATGGAGAGACCAATTACAAGCAGTGCCTAATTCCCAGGTTTTTTTACCAATTAGACTTTTATTGCTATTTTTTCTACTAAGGCGCCTGTTTACTAGGTTTTCACTGAGGCTCTTTTCTTATTTTTTGATTTTTTTGTACTTTTGATCTTTTTTATTTATTTTTCTTAGTATCAAGATGCTTGTTTTCCAGGTTTTGACCAAGAATACTCTTTTTCTTTAGGAATTTTTCTGACATTTTTTCTTTTCTTCAAGATCATTTTCCATTGTTTTTTTGAATTTTCTCTAGATCAATTTCTGTTGTACAAACTTTTGATTTTAGGATATTAGGTATAGAATATATTCAAGTGGATTGTGTTGATTGGATCCAAAAATAGATATCCTTTTGGTGTTGAGAGTTGATAATCTGTAGAACCAAATTCTTTCCTCATGATGAAGGGTCACAGCCAGTTGGGTTCAAATTTTCCCTTATGTTCTCTATGTTGCTGGTTTTTAGGATTTTCTCTTAATACGAGGTCTCTAACTTGAAATTCTTGATGATGAACCTTCTTGTTATATCCTTTTGACATCCTTTTCTGATAAACCCTCAAATGAACAAATACCTCTTTTTTGCACTCGTCTAACAATTCTAGCACTTGAATATGTGATATGTGATAGTCTTCATTTGTTACTGCAAGCCCTTGTAATGACACTCTTAAAGATGGGATTTCAACTTCAATGGGTAATACTGCTTCTGAGCCATAGACAAGAGAAAATGGTGTAACCCCTGTTGGCATTCTTATACTAGTTTTGTAGGCCCATAATTCCAAATTTAATTGTAAATGCTAATCTTTTCCTGATTTATTCACCATTCTGTGCAGGATTTTTAGAATTGTCTTGTTGGAAGCTTTATCTTGTTTGTTACCTTGCGGGGATTAGATGAACAATTCTATTTGATTCTAAATTGTTCACATAACTCATCTATATCCTTGTTTTTAAATTGTCCCCCATTGTATGGCACAATTTAGGAGAGGATCCCATACCTATAGATAATGTAGTCCGGGATAAATATAAACACTTGTTTGTTAGTTTCCTTGATCAAAGGAATGACCTCAACCCACTTTGTAAAGCACTATGTGGCTGTAATAATAAACTTGAGTCCATTAGATGATGAAGGATATATTTGACCAATAAAATCAAAGGCCCACTATTGAAAAGGTTAGTGTGTAATAAATGGTAATAACTCCCTTGTTGCAGCATGAATCACATTGCCATGCAACTAACACTATTTTCAAGACTTAGCATATTGACCCAAAATCCATTAGGACGAGTGGATTTTCCAGGTATTCTTTGATTTGTTGGAAGTTCCTTTCACATACATCATCCTATTTGATTGTCACTCCTTTATGCAGTTTTTTTTTTGTAAAGGGATGAGCCTTATATGCTAGCTATGAGATAAACCTCCTCATGGATTGTAGGTTTCCTTGTAATGTCTTGATTCACCTAATGTTCTTCATCATTTGAATCTTCATTATGGCATGTACCTTTGTTAGATCAAATTCAATTCCTTTTGTTGATAAAATATAACCCAAGATTTTTCTTGAACTTACTCCAAATGTGCACTTGTTTAGGTTTAACCTAAGTTGAAATTGCTCCATCTGATCAAAGATTCTCCCTAGGTTCTTTATTTGGGTTGTTATATTGATTGATTTCACCAGTGTATCATCCACATAATCTTCCATATTTTTGTGTATCATGTCATAGAAGATAGTTTTTATTTCCCTTTGATATGTGGCATTTTTGTTTTTAAGCCCGAATGACATGACATTCAACCATAATGTGCCTCAAGCAAAAATAAAATTTGTCTTTTCCTAATCTTCAGGCACTATCTTTATTTGGTTGTAACCTGAGAAACTATCCAATAAAGAGTACATTTTATATCCAGTGGTGAGATCCACAATCATGTCAATATTAGGCATAGGAAATTTGTTGTTTGGACATGCCTTGTTTAAATATCTAAAATCACTACATACCCGAATAAATTTATCTAGTTTAGAAATTGGTACAATAATGGAAATCCAATCGGCATAAGCGATTTCTCTGATAAATCCATATTTTAAATTTTTTTCTAGTTCTTCTTTGATTAGTAATGCCACATGAGGGTGCATCTTTTAGAGTTTTTTGTTTAACTGGTTTGATTCATGGAGCTATAGATAAATGATGCATAATGAGATCAGGGTCTAGACCTGGCATATCTAAATAAGACCATGAAAAATTGATCTTATTTTCTTAAAAGAACTTGGTGAAATGTTATTTTTCTTCTTCAGATAATGAATGTGTTATGTGGACCATATGTGGTGCTTCCGCTGTGACCGTGTTTATTGGTTGTGTCGGTTCAATCAATACTGAAGATACCTCTTGGAAGTGATGGGGTAAGATATCAAATTCCCCATCCTCAAGTGCCTCTGAGACTTTTTCACCTTTGGATACATCATTTATTTTTACTATTTTGGGTTCTAATACTACCACAAGGTGGTTTTCACCATCAGACCACTTTTCTTTTTATTTTTTCTTTTAAGGCTGATAAATTTGATATCCCCTTCTATCATATTCATGGTCCCTACACTCATGGAAGAAGGGGTTCAATGGCCTTTAAATAGCAGACCAAGGTATAATCATTTGGGAATGATATTAGGTCCACGTGTTCAATTTGACTCCATTCAATGAGTTTAGGATGTAATAAGGTCAAAGTGTCAAATGATTCAAGGGATAGTATCGCATTATCATCAAAGCTCATAACATGTAAGATGATTTCTACTAAGGCACTCTCCAAAGAATTTCTTGGACTGTAAAGTGACATAACATCATTATTAAAGTCATTGTTAGTATTATGCAAACCTATTTTGACTGACTTATCGTTGGAGCTCTATCTCTCCTCTAGTTTATAAGCATACTAGTGTATTACATATACCTCAATGTCAATTGTAGCATCAGAAAATAAATCCCATTCATACTCATTAGAAAATTTTTCAACAGAATGAGGTATATCCATGATATGAGTAGTAGTGACTAGCTACCCCAATGAGGGTTTCTTTCTCTTCGTTCACTTTCAAATACATGCTCATGTGAATCAATTTGACTTTCATCTAATCTTACCTAAGAAATGGGATATATTCATTGATACTTCCTCTTATTTCCTGTCAGAATTTCTTTCTTCTTTTTATAAAGATGACTGAGGTAAGATTGTTTCTTGTTGATCAAAGAGATCTCCTAATTGTTGTGGCATGTATAGTTCTCCTTGATAAACAAGATTTTTAGTTTGAATGTGTAATAGCCTCTCAAATGATATGGGTTGATAATATATCTCTTCTTCTTCATCAGATTCATCATTAGAATTCTCCACTCGATCAAATATAGGACCATGTCTAGATGAAGGATTTGATGTTGGCTCATGGTATCCTAGTCTTGTTTTTTCTTTAGAATTTTGGAACTCTATGTGTATCGGTCTAATGAATCCCTCCTTGTGTTTTCCAATAGGTCCTTTACCCATGTATCCCATTTGTTTCATGATATCATAGCCTTTACCATACTTTTGTGGGGATATTTCAACATGTTTGACTCCTTGATCATGTTCTTCTCCTTTGTAAAGCCATTGTGGGACAATATTTTCTTCATTTTTCTCAGCAAGAGAAATTTTAGCTTTTACCATTCTTGTTCCTTCATGAATTTTCAATGCTTTAGCATTAGAAGGTTTGAATGATGAGGATGTTTTCCATAAGATCGAGGAGATGTAGGAAGATCAACCAGAGATGGCAGTGGATCTAGTTGGTAATTTACCATCCTTGTATCTTTGATTTTTAGCTTCTTCTCAAAATATCTTATAACAGATGCTCTAGAGATTTAAGCTCCTAGATCTTTTGAGGCTTCTTTATTGTGTGGCACCATGCTATAAATGTATTTCATATTGTTGCAAGAGTAGCTAGTATCTTCTGTTATAATGACCTCTACTCTGTTGTGTGGAAACCTCACACACTAATGGTACGTTGATGGGACAGTTTTCATGTCATGTATCCATGGCATGCCTAATAAGATATTGTATGCTAGAGGTAAATTAAGAATTTGGAAAGTGACATCTCTCTCATTGGGTCCCACCCTGATAGGTAATACAACCAATCCTTTTGATAATATTTCTTCTTCGTCGTATGCTTTAAATGATATCTTTATCCTTGGGTCTATAGCATTTTCTAATAAATCTAATGCCTTTTCCAGGTGAAACATGCAGATATTCAAACCAACAACTCCATATATCAAGACATGTTTGACTCTATATTTATGGATTAAAACTTCTATATGTGAAGGTTGATTATGCGGATGACTCAAGGATTTTTCATCTTCTTCGGAGAAATATAGATAATGTGGAGAAGTAAAATGACCAACCATAGCTTGGAACCAGCATATATCTAGATCTTTTCAAACATTTTTTACAAGTAAGGCTTGTTCAAGAATCTCTCTATGCAGAGGAGATATCTTTAGCAATTCAAAGATTGAGATTTGAGTGGAAGTTCATTGTAACTGTTCCACCAAATTGTATTTAGTTGATGATGATGAAGGTACCAATTGTTTTGATATAGAAGGTTTTGATATTGAAATAGTTAGTTTTTTTGATGAGGAATAAACTCCCTTAATAGTGACCTTGGATTGACTCCTTGTGACCACATTGGAAGATTTGGCTTCTTTATTTTCTCCCTTGATGATTATAACATTTATTGATTGTCCAATTGGTTATAGGACATATGGTTCATCATCCCATTATATTTCTTGATCAAATAGGTGATTTTCATGCAGTGTAAAAATATCACTAGTACAATTTGATTCACCATCCCATTCTGGTTCTTGATCAAACATAGGATTTTCATAAAGTGTAAGAATCTCACTAGTAGATGGATCAATGATGGATTGTGCATAGGATTCAATCATATTCATATTTTTATAATTTGTATAAGTGTATTTAATTTGTTTACCCTTGGAATTTGAACTCTCACATTTCTCATAGTGAGGTAACGGTTCTTTGAAGGCCTTGTGATCATTATTGGATTGGTGACCATCTACTTTGATTTTATCATTGTCAATAAGATCTTAAGTAACATGCTTAAGCTTCATGCATTCATTCGTCATATGTCCTCTATTTCTATGGAAATCACAGTAATGGTCATAATTCCACCACTTGGGTTTGATTTGTGATTCCCACAGTCTTGACTCTGGTTGACTTATAATATTATTGTCCAATATAGTCTTTAGTACTATTTCTAGAGGTTCTCCAAGAGGAGTGAAATTACGCTTGGGTTTTGATGACCAAGTCTTATCTCTATTTGATTCATTATTTCCTTTAGGAGTAGATGTAGTGTTGTAATTTTTAACCGCTTGAAGATTAGTTGAAAGATTGAAGACAACCAATTTTTATTTGACATCGGATGCTTCCCCAATGCCATCATTCACCATGTTATTGTTCTTATTCCAATACTTTAACTTTTATTTTTTGTTTCTATTGGAATTGTTGAAAGATTTGCTTTCTTTGTATAATGTAATATCTCCTTTTCTCACAAGAATTTCTTCATCCTAGATAGAACTATCTACCAATTTCTCAAAGGCAGCATGAGTTTACATTTGCAATGCATAGTTCATTTTCGGAACCACATTGTTGATAAAGATGTCCATTTTTTCAATTTCAAGATTTTTTTGAGGGTATCTTCTGAATATCCTTCTCCATCTTTGAAGAAATGTGAATAACAGTTCACCACTTTGTTGTTTAGTGTTACAAAAATCCAACATGGTGACATTGTGCTGAATATTATAAGAATATCATTGGATGAATGTTTTCACAAGTTCTTTGAATATCTTGATTCCTAACAAAAGTTTAGTGAACCACTCCATTGCTTGATGTCCAATAATTCTAGGAAAAAGTCTCATTAGGTTAGTTTGTTCATGTATAAATTCCACACTAAGAACACAAAACTCTCTTATATGATCTTGAGGGTCACCACTTCCATTGTGTTTATCATATTTTAGAATTTCAACATGGGGAGGAAATGGTGGCATGTGTAAATCTTTGTCGAAAGGAAAAGGACATATGTGATCCAATGAGTACTTCTCGCTGGTTTATCTTTCTCTTTCTTAAGATCCTTGATCTCATTTTGAAATTTTAGAAGTTAAATCGATCAGATTTCCACAATCCATTGAATTTAGAGCTGAATTTTTGGCTTTGATTGTGATGCTAAAAAACACACACGATCAAAGCCAGAAATTCAGCTCTAAATATTAGAAGGTGTTTAGAGAGAATAGATATAGGTGTTTCTTCTTCCCTTATTTTTAATTGATCAATGTCAAACTCTTGGGAATTTTTAACTTCCATAGAAGCCAAGTACATGAAATATATTTCTTTGTCAACATTTAGGATCCTTTCCATCATCCTTTGGAACCTTATGATTTGATGGAATTTCTGATAGTCTTCCTCAATTGGTTCTACGTCATTGTCATAACTATCATGATTGTTGTAATTTCTATGTTTAGTTTGATGGTTACGATCACTACGTCTTTTCCAATCATCCTCTTCACATGACATATTTGGAGTAGTTTGTTCTTCTCGATTTGTTGGATTAGGGGATTCTTGATAAAATAAAGGATTCACTCTTGATGTCTCTCCTTGATTAAAAGTGAGAAAAGGTATGTTGTCAGGATCTTGAATATTAAAAGGATACATGTTAGATCTTGTGTTAGCCATGACCTCAAGATAACCAAACTGTGACCACAAGTTACAATGAATGATGTTAAATTTGTTGATAAAATGTGTATTGTTTGTCCAAAGGTTGATTTGATTGATTGAAAAAGAGATTGAATGTGATTTCAGAAAGTCTAGGGCTTGATCATCCCTGATGGAGACTCCCACAATCGGATGACAAGATTGATACAACAACACAATGACATAAAGGATGACTAGTTTTTGAACATCGATCATTCTGATCAAATATAATGATAGTAGGATCTCCATTTCACAATTTGACAGAAGATTGAAAAGGGTATATGAAAGTGTGATTTGATTTTGTGGAAACTGTATGGAAATAGTCTCTGTCCCAAAAATGAGAAAATATGCAATTCTCCTAAAAACAAAACAAGATTTACCAAAAATGAAATAAATTCCTAGAAATGAAGCAAGAAACCCTGAAAATGATGCTTTACCCTAGAAACAAAAAGACAGTTACTGAAAATGATGCTTTACCCTAGAAACAAAAAGACAGTTACTGAAAATGAGACTACTCAAGAAAATAGGTAAATTTGTTTGACTGGAAATGAACCTTTAGATACCAAAAATGAAGTTTATTTACTGAAAATGAAATAATTGTAACAGGAAATGAAAATCCAAAACCAGAAATGAGACTTCCCTAACAGAAAATGAAACTGTAAAGGTTTGAGTCTGCAGTCTTCCAGTAGTGAGCGAATTTTTATATTTTAGATGTGATTGGGAGGTAAATTGTTTATAGTGATAGTGACACACACAATATAGAATACAATCATTTATCTTAGTCTTTAATGTATAAAAATGAGTGTATGTTATTCCATGCCCTTGCACCTTGATGGTTGATGCCCAAATTTTAACGTCAGTCAGGGCTATAAAAGGGGGTTTGACCTCATTTGTTCACACTTTGTGTTTCTTGAGTTGTGAATCACTTTGAGCACTGATGTTTTTTCCCAGAACGATTGGGTTTTTTCATTATTTGATTCATAGAATTATTACATTGTTGAGCACCATATTCCTCCTCCCTGTTGCCTTTTGGACTCTTCCTTCATCACTTTTCCCCAACCAAGGTAGGGTTTAAATTTTCTATTTTATTTCTTACTTCTTTTTCTGCATCTACGTTGTTGGTGCTATTTCCTGTTTGAATTGTGCCTTGTATTTTTCTTAGGGTCCCTTGTCATTGGTAGTGTCCAAGGCTTTGAAATCAAGATTAAGATCATTCTTATGGCTCTGCAAAGTTTTCTCAAACCCTTAACCTGGTTGAAAATGGTGGAAAATGACTAAAAAACCCTAATTGTCTTGGTCGATTCTATTTTCATGTTACTTTTTTGGTCACTTAAGTCACCTCAAGTCATGTGTCCATGTTGAATGGGTTTCTTTTTACAAAAATACTATGATTCCTAACCGCTCTAATAATTCCTAAGTCACGTCACAAAATAATCCCTTTATGTCATTATATTATGTGGTGAGCAAGTCAGTTTTGATTGAACGGTCGGCTTAATGGCTTAATCAAAAAGAGCACGACATCTATCAGTTAAGTGATTAAGTGATGGTGACGCATGTCCTTGGTGGGGCCAAAAATTTGTAAAGGTTCTCAGTTTAAATAGTGGGCAAGTATGAAGGAATCTGACGGCTCACTTAATCGCTTAATCAAAAAGTGCACAACATCTAACGGGCAAGAGATTAAGTGGTAGCAACACCTGTCCAGGAAAGAATGTGGGTCCATTCGTAGACAGTATAAAAGGTGTTAAAGCCCAGAAATATTGAACAGTCATCTTAATGGCTTATACCCAAGATGCTTGACATCTATCAAGTTAGCCATTAAGCGGTGATGACATCTAGCAGCTGGTGGGCCCGAGCATTCAAAGCTGGTGAGAGTTTAAACCATAGTTAAGTTGTTTTAAATTTGACGGCTCGCTTAATCACTTAAAGGGAAAGTGCTCGACATCTAGTGAGTAAGCGATTAAGTGGTGGTGACACGTGTCCTCAGTGGATAGTTGTTTTTGGGAAAATAAGATACTCGTCAGATGCAGAGAGCGATGTCTAGAATCTACGGCTCAAATTCAAAGTTGGTAAAATATGTTGCAGAGAGTCGTTAAGCTGCAAAATTGAATCCTGTGAATTAATTATAGAATGTGTGACAATTCCAGTCGAATTCAATTTGAAAGATTGATTTTATTGAGGCCATAGAATTGATTAAGTCAACTTGTAGTCACAATGATTCATCAAAATCATCCGAGCAAAGACGGGATTGCAGAGAAAATTGGCTTCACGTGACTTCTGTGTAGAACAGGTAAGCTTACTGATTCACTAGCATTCAGATTATGGTGGAATTTGTAGTTCAGAAAGGTTTTAGAACTCTATCCCAGAATCTTAGTCTAGTATCAAAAGAAAAACCTTAGAATGGCCCCTAGAGTTGAGATTTCTAGAGAGGTTGATTACCAAAAAAGGAATGTTAGGGAAGATTTGTTACAACAATTTCCACTATCCTCAGGAGATGCCACACAAATAAAAGGGTAGTTCCACCACATCCCCACTTCAAAATTGGAGAAGGGTTATATGATTCCGGTAGATGGGCGAAAGATGCTAATACCAGTTTTGATAGCCTTACTCTATTCAGGATGGCCTATAGCCAGAGGAATGCCCCTACCCCAGACTGTAATATTTGGGAGTTAGATGTGGGAAAACTGATAGCACCTAGTGTGTTCATGGACACTGATTTTTTCACTTTAATTGCTAACATTTATGATAAGGTAGCTATATTTGTTAGGGACACTCAGGGAAATGTGTTGTTGACTGTATCAGCTGATGAAATCAGAAAGATCTTCAAGCTGACTGACACCTCTGAGCATATGGATGATATTGATTTTGAGTACTTTAAAGAAGTATACCATAATCAGAAGGAATATTATAGGGATGAAGCAATGAAGGGGTATTTTAATAAAATAGGGACCTTGGTTGTAGTAGGGCCTAGAACCCCAGAACCTTTTAAGTTGGATCTTTTTAATGGCAAGGCCAGAAAGATGTATAGTGCTTTGTGCCGAGTTTTGGGGGTAGATGAAGAAGTAACAATGCATGTCCATATAATGCTAATGGTTGTTCAAATTTTGCATCCACACCTGTCAGTAGTATTTGATTTTGCATCTTATATTGCTCAGGAAGTACATGGGGGTCTGTCAGGAATTCAAGATAGCAACATATAAAAACCAATGGGCTGGTATTCCCTCATGATGCATATGTTCTTGTTCAACAATGTAGACTTCTTTGAGGAAGAAATGGAACTGGATAAATTCCAAGATGGTAAAGAATTGCATGTTCAGATGTGGAGTGCAGATTTATCATGGGATAGGAAGAGTGCTAGTTATGTGTATTTTGATAAGGTTTTTGCAACTAGACTCAAGTCACTGCTAAGAAACCAGAATGCTAGGGTCCACACTGAAATGATGAGGCTTTTAAGGCCTATGGAATATGCCCTAGAGCTAAAAATTGCTCACAATTGGGGAGGTCTAATTTTATACCCCTTTTCTACAGTAATTAGGGTTTATGGATTCAGAGGAACCCCTTATGTGCTGCCCTACAGAGTCCCACTCAAGATTGGAGTAGCAAAAATTATAAGGCAATTGGGTGGGCTATAGGAAGAAGCCCTGACCAAAAATATGAAGGGAAATATCTTTCCTACCCACACCAGAGCCCATCACTTCATCATAACTAAAGGTGGGTGGACACAGTTTGACAAGTATTTTGAGCCTTATCATTTAGCCATGTTTGTGTCCAGATGTGCAGATAATGAAGATTTTATCATGGGTATGTTCAGGAAGAGGACTAAATGCTTGATATTAGAACATCAGTTCAACTACCCTGAGGATATCATTAGAAATATTTTTGACCTTGGTGTTCAGGAAGTCAGGAAGGAGAAAGGGATGGCATACAAGAAGTCTTTGGACTTTGTACAAAATTTTGACAAGACTTATGATCCTTTAAAGGTTTTTTCCCATGGTCTTACAAAATTGACTCCCTAATGAATCTTTTTGAAGGGATCATACAAACCCTAAATGAGAAGAGGTAGAGGTCAATTGAAAATGAACCAGAAAAGGCTCTTTCTATCCTGAATAAACTTCCATAGGGGAGAATAGTCCCACCAGGGGATTATGTAGTGTATAAAAGAAGAGGATACACTACTGTTGCACACAAATCTGACAAACCTCTTTAGCATAAAGGAAAAAGGCTAGCAGATATCAATGTTCAAGAGGTTCCCTCTCCCAAAAGACAAAGGGTGGAAACAAAAGAATAGGAGAGTGAATTATACTCTCCTTCCCAATCCCCCATGCAATATGATGACTAGGCCATTGCTGAACAACTGGTGCAATTGAGGAATGCTGGTGAAGTGGTTGTTACCACTCAGGAGTTACAATAAGGGATGCAAGAGGCACCTAAACATACATCAACTAACCTCATAGTAGAAGAGTTTGCTGGTAGAGAGTTGGACCCTATAATCAAGTAGGTCGGTGATGAATTCTTATCTGATGACAATTTCATTAAAACTAGGGCATTCATTCAATTTCTATGGAGGTGCCACATTAATGAATTCAATCATAAATGCCAAGAGCTGCAAGAAGCCCAGCCCAACACTACTAAAGAAGATATAGAGAAGGAAGTTAAGAAGGAGATGATATCAAATTTTGATAAGATCACCCCTGAAGAGGGTAGACAAATGATTAAAAAGTAGGGAGTTCTCATACTACCTCAATGGGATCTAGCAGATGCAGTAGTCTTTGATGCTATTAGAAAGCAAGAAAAACCTATGAGCACTGTTGGGACATCAATTGGTGCCCAGTTTAGTGAAGATCATGCAGCTCTAGCCATTTGGTCATTAAAGAAAAAAGATAAGAGGAGAATAAAGGAAGATGATGATGTTGAAGATACAGGAAGCCTAATTATGAAGAGGGTTGCTGACACTTTAGGAACTGAAGCTGCAAACCTTGTTGTTCAAATAGCTAATTTAAGCATGAAGGTAGCTGAGAAAGAAAGGGAGGCCTATGCCAGCTTAAATGAGAAATATGAGTTTGTGCTTAAAGCTTATAATGAGGAAAAGGTCAAATCCTTGATGAAGGATAAAAAAATAGCAATACTAGAGGGTAAGCAAAAGATTAAACTTATGCCCCAAGGGGTAATTGATTAGGAACCTCACCAACCCTCCTCCTCTAGTCCATTTTTAACATATCCCCCATCCCCTGCACCTTTAAGTCCCACTACTCAAGAAGTCATCGATGCCAAAAGAGCAGAATTAGAGGCTGAGAAGAACAGGTTGATCAGTGAGAGGTCAAGGCTGGAAGAAGAGGGTAAAAGTGATCTTGAAGATTCTCCTACATACAAAGAGACTGAGGAATTGGTGAAGAAAAAAAGTTTTGATCAGATATTTTCCAACCTCAATAGGTGTGCTAGTGAGGTCAACCTTCCTAACCTCTATCTACTGGGAAAGAAGATTGCAAGCATCATGAGAAAGCATGATAGTGAAAAGGAACAGTGGGATTTGATAATGAATAACTGGAAGGGGAAGGCAGCCCATGTCAAATCCTTTTACTCTCTTTAAAAGGAACATAATAATGTTGACATCACCCTAACAAGCACCCATAAATTTCTCAAACTGATGGTTAATTTGGACATCAAGAAGAGCATGGTCATAAAGAAGGTCACAATTTTGAGAGAAGAGTTCTCCAAGAATAGGTATTACATGTTTCCCAACATGTTCAAATAATATGGGAACATAAATAATGAAGCCTTATGGCTAAGGCAATTAAATGAAGCACTAACCAACAAAACAAAAAGTATTATCACATTGGCGAATACTGGCTGGTTTGTGTTAACTATTGATATTTTGAACAAAGCCAAGGCATTTTTTGAATCATGGGAGGCAGAAGTTGAGAAAGCTAATGATGATTCGGAAGATTTCAATAGCCAAAAAGATGAGGTCCTCAGTTTTAGCTGGCCAAGTGATGAGGTGTTCACCACATGGGTTAGCAAGTAGGGTATAGTCACCTCGATAGCATGAAAGAGTAAACATAAAGGGGACAGCTAACACCAAAGAGGTTGATCACTTTGAACAAATTAGATATTGGGGCCCCTGTATTAGCAAGAGAACAAATTCTAGATGACAAGGACCCAGCCACCTTAGAGCAACTTCAAGCATTCAAGCGGTCATAGGACAAAAAATTACATGGCTTATAACAAAGATTTGTTATCCCATCCGCCTGAAATTTTGCCTCATCTAAAAATTGTATTTTGTCCTCTAGCCCGATCATCCGTAGCTTGTTGCATCCTTATTTTCCAAAAGGATTCCAAGATGACTATGGCTGTCTATAAATGTCAAGTTGTAATATTGTATAAGGGATGGTAAAAAATAAGACTACAAGGCAGATTACTAAATTGTGTCTGAATGTCAGTTTTGAGTCTTTTGAATGTACTGATATCAAATTTACATTAATAAAATACAATGGAATCTCCATTTTGATATC
>MU225187.1:1426832-1442441 GCA_018584345.1 Thuja plicata | reverse complement strand
TGAATGTACTGATATCAAATTTACATTAATAAAATACAATGGAATCTCCATTTTGATATCAATGATGTCTTCTTGCATTTTCTATTAGTTCTTGTATGTTCAATTTGTAAGGCATTTTGAGTATACTGGTTATAAAGTAGCCATGTTCTTGTCTGTAAATTGCTTTCAAGGAAAGTTTTAAATCTTGCAGATAATTGCAGAGGGTTAGGGTTTATGCAGGGATTTGATACAGGGGTGTGAGGATGAGAGGATATTTTGTAAGGAATTCTATCTGAGGTTCATTTTTATTTCTATTGGTTATCTTTAATATATGTATGCTTTGTTTTGACTCTATCACCCATGATTAGGCACTGGTCAAAATGTTGACAAGTGGTTGTTATCATCAATTCAAATTTAATCAATCCTTATATTTATGTTGTCTCAAATACATGTCTAGCTAATTGTATTCAGTACAATTCATTTTGTGATTCCTTGAAGAGTGAATCAATAGGTTAGCCTTCCTAATCCTAATGGCATAAAAAGAAGAAGGATCATTCATCCTTAATCCACTATTAAAACTGTTGAAAGATAACATTCTGCCAAAGGTACACCCGCCTGGGTATGTGGAGCCCAAAGTGTAGAAGGATTTTTCATCCTTGTTAATTATCCTTTTTCCCTATGAGAATCTAACTTGGGTATAAGAGAGTCTAGCATTTATTGCTATTGTAATTGATTCTACAAGAAAAAGAGCTAACATACGTCTTATATTTCCTTGGTTTGTTTCTTTTTTCTTGTCTTTGCTTGCATTAATGTTTCTCATAATTTACATAAAGAAGCCTCTCCCCATGTGTAGAAGGTCAATTTTGAATAACCCTAAATCTTTAAAACCCTATCTTATTATTTTTTTAAACCCTAATTATGCACTATATCAGGGTGTTAGGGATCTCATGACCCCTTGATCCCCAAAAAGGATTAGTAGATCATGAGGTCCCTAAAAAATATGACTCGACGCAAGACCATTGGGCTTTAAGGGGTCTCATTTCTCCCAATCACTAAAAGGGGATTCGGGGATCATGCTTCCTCTATCCCCAAACTTAGGCACTCCTATATCACTAATATAAACTTTGGGAAATCATGGTATCATGACCCCCAATACCCGAAACGGGATTCAGGGACATTGATACCCTGATTCTCGACTATGCATCACTACTAGAATTTTCTTCAGGGTTAAAGCATTCTTAGACCCCTGAAACCTTGATTTCGCTAACAACTTAGGGGGTTTGGGTGTTTTCCTTTCTTTGATTGGTCTTCTACATGGTTTTTTACTTTCTTTTATTAGTTTCATTTATTTTTTTTCATAGGGTAGGTTAGTTTAAATTCAATAAATGGTACTGATATATGCCTTTTGGTGCAGAATGATACATGACTCTAGTCACATAAATGAAGTACAAATTCTTGGGCTACTCACATCCCTCCAAGCTAGAAAACCGGTAGAGTGAGATGATAGACATTGACATTAGCTACATGGACCTAGATGACTTCTCAAGAATAATGGCCAACCCAAGCAATTGTATGCATATTGCTTCCTTGTTAGTTAACTCTAGGATTATCTATACAGCAGGGTACCTAGTTTCAATACAATCTCCATACCTCATAATGATCATTTCCGAGCATTATAATCCTAAAGAGAGGAGAGTCCTCAATAAGAAATAAAATGTGGTCCTTGACATAGGCCTAACAATATTGAGGAGGTGTTCCATATCTCTATTTGTGATAAATATGTAAATGTGTCATGGGAATATGCAGAAAGGTATTACAAGGATGAACCATACATTGAATGGAAGATCAATCATAACTACCTTGAGATGCCCCATAAGACTGATCAACTAAACAAAATGAATCTCCATGGAGAATATTTGATAGAAGAAATCAAGAATTATGTCACATTGCTAAGCAGGGTCTTTTTCTTACCAAAGGCCAAGAAACTTGAGCCCTTAATGATACTCTACACTCAAACCATTTAGAAGAGAAAGAACAAAATAGATTGGGGACAAATCATCAATGATATTCTAGATGAACAATTGTAAAGGGTCAAAACTGACCATATATTCTACATCACCTCTTATGTTGTGTACTTTTTAGCTACCCAAGAATCCTACCCAGGACTAATAGTGAAGGGTTCATTGTATAATCCAAAATCTTATGTATACAGGTGCTATAGACAACTAGTATGAAAAGAGGAACCACAAAGTTATGAATATTAGATAGTTAATGATGATTTTTTATTTGTTTCTATCAAATCTATTAAAGGGGATTTTGCAAAAATAATATCTTTAGAGGTGACCACCCGAATCAAAAAGGTTGGGAACTATTATACTTAGTTTAGGAAATTCACCTACATTAGGATAGAAAGTTTCACATTGAAACTAAAGAAGATTCCAAGATATTTGTCTGATAATTTGATTCTTATGGAGCTTTGCCAACAAAATACAAATTCTTACAGGCTGATCATATCCAAATACAAGCCATGTTTTCAATTTCCTATAGGGATTGGTTCTCACTTGGCACAAGATGTTAAAGTGGATAAGTATATATGCTTGTAGTGGGATGAGTGTCCATTTGAGACACTCAATAACTCAGGGAAATTTGACCCCATAAGTAGTTTTAGTCATGTAATGGGAGCACACTTCGAGAATGAGCCACACATTAAAGATCATTAAGGAAAATTATTCAGATGATTATGAAGTTAAGATCCAAGAATAATGCAGGATGAGCCTAGATTTGGCTAGATGATGTGGGACTAGAGTCTCGTTGCTACTAAAGAGTCATCTTGGCTCTGCTCTGAGATCTTTCTCCTAGATCTCTTAGGGTATTCACAACCCTAAACTGAGGTAAGTCACTATCATATTTACCTCCCCTTCAAGACTTGGTCCCCATCGACATGTTATTCATCTTCCTCACTGCACCTACACAAAAAAATTCATTCTACTCAATCAATCAATGTTTTCATATCATTGCTTTCATTATCTTCCCTAGTCAGACTATTATTGAGCTCTCCTAAGGTAAGATCTCTAGACTCATAATTGTTGCTTCTCCTACCAAAAACAAAAAGGAAACTATGTACAAGGTCTCCTCTTGAATTCCATCCCAACACATTATTCTCACCATGGATTCAGGAACCTCGAGGGGTCATTAATGTTTACAACCCAAAACAGGTGAAGAGCTAACAAATTGCAAAACATAAATAAAGTAAACTAATCTACTTGCATGCAAAATGAACAAAAAAGCTTGATATTCACTAAACAAATAGTCTGCAACTTCTCATTACTGGAATTAAAACCAAACAATACAATAATCTGCAACTCTGTAACTTTCTTGTTTGCAACCTCTACCACTTCTCTAAATGAAGGCTTGGGATGTAATTCTTAACCACCCCATCATTGGAACAACCTTAACTACTCACTCATTTGTAAGCATCTCTTCAGGAACTGTTACAACAGCCCATATTGTCTATTAAAGACAAAATCTGCCTTTCACGGGTCATTACGACTGGATTCACCGAGTAACAACAATGAAAAGTGAGCACTAGTCTTAACTGGGTGCTAGTGTTAACTAAGTGCTAGTGTTAATCAAGTTCCATTGTTAACTGAGTTTCAGTGTTAACTAAGTTCCATTGTTAACCGAGTTCCAATGTTAATCGAGCGCCAGTGTTAACCGAGTGCTAGTCCTACCGAGCACTACTTTACATACCGAGCAGTTTATCAAAGGTTCCTGATGTCTTGGTTGGATCTCTAGAGGCTTACAAACTACCTCACACACACACAACTAAAATAAACCAACTAAGAAACTAGAGTGTTTGTTCATTAGCTTGACCCATTTTTCCACTCGATCATTACAAGAGTGAATGAACAAAAGACTTTACAAACCAACAAAACTAATCTAAGAGTTATTAAGGGTCTTTCACCCTATTACTTTAGGTTCTCCTGCACCATACTCCCCCAACATAGAGAAATAAACTTCCAAGTGATTGGATTAGGTCAGGGTCAATGCTGAACTTCTTGAACTCAGTCTCTTGCACCCATGTGGCTTCAGAATCAGCTTGTCCTTGCCACTTGACTAGATGCTCCATGTATGTCTTTGTTCTAGTCTTCTTGGAAACTCCTAAATTTAGAATCTTCTCTACTCTTGGATTTGGGGCTACTGGAATTTTTAGTGCCTTGAGATCCTCTATTGTTGTTGTTAAATTAGGATCTTCTTTTGTAATTTGACCCTTGTAGGATACCAGATCTGCCACATTAAATACTGGAGATAAACCTATATCAATAGGAAGGTCAAATTTGTAAGTATTAGACCCATGCTTTGCCAAATTTCACAAGGGCCTATCTTCTCATTTGAATCTTACTCGGGACACCTTTTTGCAATGGTGCTTTGTTTAGGTGCACCATGACCAAATCTCCAACTTGAAATTGAACATCTCTTTTCCTTTCATCTGCCTTCTACTTGGTGTGATTTGTACTCTCCACTAATGTCTTCTTTATAGTATCATATTGGAATTCTTTCATGGACTTAGCAAAATCTGAAGCATAACCACTCTTCTCTACATTTTCTCCAAGATCCCTGAGTTCACATATACCCCTAGGATGAATCCCATATACTATTGCAAAAGGGATTTTTCCAGTGGATCTATTGACTGTATCATTGTAGGCAAACTCTGCCTGTGCAAGTAATTGATCCCATGAGTGTCCATATTCTTTTGTGAGACATATCAAAAGATTTCCTAAACTTCAGCTCACCACTTGAGTCTGACCGTTGACTTGTGGGTGATATGTTGAGCTGAAGGAAAGGTTCATACCGAGCTTCTGCCATAAGGTTTTCCAGAATTGACTCATAAACTTAGAGTCTTGGTCTGATACAATTCTCAAAGGTAATCCATGTATCCTCACTTCTTCTCTAAAGAAAATATGTGCTATATATCATGCATCATGTATGGTCTTGCATGGCACAAAGTGAGCCATCTTGTTGAATCTATCCACAATCATAAAAATATTGTCCATTCCTAGCTTGGTCTTAGGAAGTCCAACCACAAAATCCTTGTTGATACACTCCCAAGGTCAGTTTGGGATTGGAAGTGGTTGATACAAACCTACATTTGATGAATTACCCTTGGTCTTTTGACAAACTATGCAAGTCTCTACATACTTCTGAACATCTTTTCTCATTCTTGGCCAATAGTAGTACCACTGCACCAATTCTGAGGTTTTATGCACCCCAAAATGTCCACTCATTGAACCATTATGCTTCTCTTGTAATAAGTTCTCCCTCATTGAACCTTTCGGTACATAGAGTTGTCCTCCTTTAAATAGAAGACCTTCTTGTAGGGTGCAATCAGAATACTCACTATGAAAGTGATTCTAAAAATCTTGACATACCTTGTATGTTGCTGAAAAATCTTCATATGTTGAATACAGATCCTTGAAGTTATCTATACCAATGCTTCTTAACTGAATTTATTGCACCATGGGAAAACTTCTACTCAATGCATCTTCTACCTTTTTTTGTACTCCTTTCTTATGCTTGATGGTGAAGGTGTAGGCTTGAATGTATTCTACCCATTTCATATGCTTATGGCTTAGTTTGTCTTGAGAATTAAGAAAACTTAAAGCATGATTGTCGGTAAAGAATAAAAATTCTTTAGAAAGGAGATAATTTCTCCATTTCCTTAGTGCTTTTACTAATGCATACAACTCCAAATCATATGAGGAATACTTCCTCTTTGTATCATTCAATTTTTCACTATGAAAAGCTACTGGTTTTCCCTCTTGACTCAAAACTGCACCTATGGCAACATTGCTTCCATCACATTCCACAATAAACAACTTATCAAAGCTGGGAAGTGTAAGAATAGGTTGAGTTTCTATCCTTTTCTTCAAATCCTCAAATCCTTTATCAGCTTGTTCATTCCATTGGAACTTTTCTTTCATACCCCATTTTATGGTATCTAAAACAGGTGCACTGATTTCACTAAACTGTATGATGAACTTCCTGTAGAACTGTACTAATCGAAGGAAGCTTCTTACTTTTTTGGCTGACTTAGGTGTAGCCCAATTCAAAATTTCTTCCACATTATTGATATCCATCTTCAAGATACCTTCTGAGATAATAAAACCCAAGTATACGAGTTCTTGCTTCATGAACTCACTCTTCTCCAAGTTGATTGCCAACTTCTTTTCATGCAATCTTTACATCACCATTTTTAGATGTCTGATATGATCCTCCTTGGTTTTTCTGAACACTAAAATGTCATCTAAGTACACTACAACCCATTTTCCAATGAATTCTTTCAACACCTCACTCATTAACCTCATAAATGTGCTCGGGGCATTTGATAACACAAAAGGCATAACAAGCCACTCATAGAGTCCCTCAGTAGTCTTAAAAGTATTCTTCCACTCATCTCCACCTTTGATTATTATCTGATGATACCCATTCTTAAGATCTATCTTAGATTAATACTTAGCTCCCCCTAGACAATCCATCAAATCCTCTATCCTAGGGATTGGAAATCTATACCGAATGGTGATCCTATTTATGGCCCTGGAATCTGTACATAACCTCCAAGTACCATTCTTCTTTGGGGCTAGGATTGTGGGAACAACACATGGACTTATGCTCCTTCTAATCAGTCCTTGATCAAGCAACTCTTGAATTTGGTTGGTTATCTCTGCATTCTACTGTGGGGTTATTTTATAGGCATCTTTTTTGGAAAGTGATGCTCCTAGGATGAAATCAATCTGATGACTAATGGATCTCTTAGGTGGTAGACTAGCTGGTTGACCATCACTAATGATGTCTTGGTATTGACTCAACAGCTCCTTCACTTCTAAGGGTAACTCTTCCTTCTTATCCCCTTTATCATTCTTTGGCTTTAGAACCAAAGCAAAGCCTACTCCATCTTCTTCCTCCAATTTCTGTAAGAACTCTTTCTCACCTACTAACAATATGTTAGGAACCTCTTTCTTCACTTCGCCTTCTTCCAAGATTGACTAAATCTTGAAAATTACTCCATATTTCTTAAATGAATAGGAGTTCTTAGCTCCATCATGCATTGTAGCTCGGTTGAACTGCCAAGATCTACCCAACAATAAATGACAAGCATCCATGGGTAGGACATCACACAAAACTTTGTCCTTATACCTCCTTATGGAAAATTCTACCCAAGCTTTCTCATTAAATAACACATGCTGATCTTTATTCAACCAAGTAACTCGGCAAGGGTTAGTATGATGAACCTTTTTCAATTTTAACTTTTCTATGGCTTCCATAGAAACTATGTTATCAGTAGAACCAAAATCTATGATAACTTTACAGACCTTACCTAGTACCTTGCATTTGACTTGAAATAGAGATATTCATTGGTTGGGTTCTTCTTTGATGGGTTCCTTGAGGAGTGCTCTTCGAATCATCAAGTTCTCTCCTATTTTATAATCTAGGGATACTTCTATTTTCTTGCTGCTAGAAGACTCTTCTTGCACATAATGTGTTCTCTTCTCTCCTTGTGATGTAGAACTCTTCTCAAGACACCTATAAGCTGGATGCCCAAACTGTTGACAGTTATAACACTTCATTGAAAAGAAATAAGATCCTCTTCCCTGATTATTGGTCCTTCCTCTTGAACCATTACTTTAACCTCTTCCTCGGTTGTAACTCCCTCTTGTGTTACTAGATTCTCCTTGGTTCTCATTGAGCTTGGAATCATTTTGATTTCTATCCTCAAAGTTTCTTCCACCAAATCCTCCTTTGTGATTTCTATTGTCTCTTCCTCTTCCTCTGCCATTTGTGTCTTGCTTCTTTTTTAACTTCTCCTCCACTTTGAGAGTGAGCTGATAGCATTGGTGTACTGTCTTGGGACATAAAAGACTGAGTTCTTCTTGGATACTCCACATGAGACCATTCAAATATCTGGCCACTTTTAGACTCTCTTCTTCTATTACATGGGATCTTAAGCATAGCTTGTGAAATTCTTCAGTGTAGGTACTGACTTCTAAGTCTTTTTGTCTCAGATTTTTTCTCTTCTTGTGCAACTACGCTGTATAATCCTCAGGGAGATAAGTTTCCCTTATCTTAGCCACCATGCCTTGCCAACTGGCTATGGGGTTCTTTTCTTCTTTGGTCCTTTCATCTTGGATGAACTTCCACCATGTGAGAGTAGTTCCTCTCAACCTTCTTTTAGCTATTCTGACCTTTTGAGCCTCGGTCACATTATCACAGTCAAAGTGATTCTTCAATCCTTCTATCCATTCCATGACTAATTTTGGTTCCATCTTGCCACTAAATAAAGGCACACCTTCTAAGGACTTACCATTCACTGCCTTCAATGCTCTCAAGAATGGCTCTTCTTGAAGCACAAGGTCAGGTTCTGGCACTATGTCTTCCTCGACCATTGTCTTGTCTTTTTCATCAGCTTCCTTCATCCTTTCACTAACTATTGCAGTCCTAAGTTGCACTTCTTCCAACTTGGAAGCCATTTCATCCAATTGTTCCTTCAAGAGTTTATTCTCCTCTTTTTTCTCTTCCATGTCTTTTGTGAGTTCCATGTTGGTCACCATCTTGTATGAGTTGACAGATGCTCTTGCAGATAATATCTAAACAACACAAGCCCAAATCTTTTAGGGATCTGATACCAATCTGATGTGGGACTGGAGTCTCGTTGCTACTACAGAGTCAGCTTGGCTCTAATCTGAGATCTTTCTCCTAGACCTCTTAGGGTATTCACAACCCTAAAATGAGGTAATTCACTATCATCTTTACCTCCCCTTCAAGATGGTCTCCATTGACGTGTTATTCATCTTCCTCACTGAACCTACACAAATAGATTCATTCTACTCACTCAATCAATGTTTTCAGAACATTGCTTTCATTCTCTTCCCTAGCTAGACTATTACCGAGCTCGCCTAGGATAAGATCTCTAGAATTGTAACTGTTGCTTCTCCTACCAAAAACAAAAAGGAAACTATGTACAAGGGATCGTCTCGAATTCCATCCCAACACATGATTCTCACCATGGAGTCAGGAATCTTGAGGGGCCATTAATGTTTACAACCTAGAAAAGGTGAAGAGCTAACAACTTGCAAAATAGAAATAAAGTAAACTAATCTACGTGCATGCAAAATGAACAACAAAGCTTGATATTCACTAAACACACAGTCTGCAACTTCTCATTACTGGAAAAAAAACCAAACAATACAATAATATGCAACTCTGTAACTTTCTTGTTCGCAACCTCTACCACTTCTCTCAATGAAGGATTGCGATGTCACTCTTAACCACCCCATCATTGGAACAATCCTAACTTCCCACTCATTCATAAGCATCTCTTCAAGAACCGTTACAATTTCCCATACTGTCCATTAAAGACAAGATCTTCCTTTCACGGGTCGTTACGACTGGATTCGCCGAGTAACAACAATGCAAACCAAGCACTAGTCTTAACCGAGTTCCAGTATTAACCGATTTCTAGTGTTAATCGAGTTTCAGTGTTAATTGAGCTCCAGTGTTAACTGAGAGCCAGTGTTAACTGAGCGCCAGTCCTACCGAGCACTACTTTACATACCGATCAGCTTATCAAAGGTTCCTAATGTCCTGGTTGGATCTCCAGAGGCTTACAAACTACCTCACACACACACAACTAAAAGAAACCAACTAAGAAACTAGAGTATTTTTTCATTAGCTTGACCCATTTTTCCACTCAGTCATTACAAGAGTGAATGAACAAAACACTTTACAAACCAACAAAACTAATCTAAGAGTTCTTAAGGGTCTTTCACACTAGTTCTTTGGGTGCTCCTGCACCACTAGATATGTTGAGAACATGTATATATTGGACAAGCACATGTAATTGGGCTCATATGATGACTTGTTTCCAATGTATAATAAGGACAAAAAATTTGACAAACTCATTTTCAATGCAGATATTTTGGTGGATGAGTAAGATGAAATAAGATTTAGGGCAAGGAATGTGATTGGGTGTACACATGAATGGCTACATAAGTCATATAGTTGGAGCATGTGCTCATGGAAAAAGGGGTAGATAAGCCTCTAAGAGTCAATATTGGTAAAATAAAGAAAACTCAAGTCCTTGTATTCAAAAGTACCCCAAATACTAACACTCCATCTACTATAGTGACTACTACTATTTTAACTTATTCCATAATGGTTGATGTTCCTTCATCTTCGGAACCCAAAATTAAACCCTTTAAAATTAATACAAAGAAGGGTAGGACTACACTTCCTTCCATCCCTACACGAAGGGTACCTAAAAGATTAAAAAATAAGCCTTTGTGGATGGAGCCTATTATACAAGTACCTCGAGAAGATGAAGAGGAAGAAACCTATCCTTCTTTAATTAGAAGGACAAGGTCTGCAAAAACATCGGCCTAAAGGTTAGATCTAGGGGACCTTCCTCTGAAGATGTATTAGAACCCCCCTCATCTACATACATCTTAGCGAGAGAAGCCTAAAGAGCAAGGGCTATTTCTTGAGGTATACAACATGGAGTCTAATTCAGCTATAGAGTAGGAGTAGCTAAAAGAAGATCCTTTAGGCATCGATGAAGTCAATGTATCTGACTTTGAAAATCTTGTAGGATTTAAGGAGACAATGCAAGAACAACAAGTAGAATGGGATGCAGTAGGAACTTCATTGCAGGATATGTTTGGGAGCCTAGATGCAAATGGTGATGCTTAGGAAGAAATCCCCCTTAACACTAAAAAGGGGGATCAAGATAAGGGTGTGAAAACTGAAGGAGAATCAGAAAAAGGAATTGAGGATCAAGAGGTTTCAAGGACTATGGGAAAACATCCTGAGAACAAGAATAAGAAAAGAGGGAGAGTTATCCTAATAAAGGTAAGGAGTGGGAATCATTCTATCTCTCTAATCAAGTAGATACACCTCCACTAAAACCAATCTCATCAGCATCACAACCATCTAAAATAAGTTGTGGATAAGAGAGGACTATTTCAAATTGAGACATATTGTCCTCTCACCTCCAACACTACACCTACTTGGTTGACTAACTCAGTACAACCAAGGAATAGAACATATTGAGAGATGGAATCCCAAGATCTCATAGCAGTGGGGAAGTTGTTTCATGAAAGGGAACCTATCTAAATAAAATCCTAAAGAATGACATATGCCAGTAAAGATAGAAGAGGCCATTAGAGGGCACACATGGTAGTTTTTGCTAAAGATAAATCTATGGAAAATGTTACTCCTATAGACTTCACACTAGATGAAGTGGGCTTAAAGATACGTACTCAGGAAGGGGAGAAAGCATTAGTAGTGTTGGGTGTCACTTATCGTTTCAAAAGAATGCACAATGATAAGGTGGAGAAGAGAGATTTAGAGGATCAAAATAAATATTTAAAAGAGTATATATCATAGTTGGTAGGGCTCATTGATCCTGCCAATTTGGATGTGGCTTTACAGGAAGATTTGAAAGCCAAAAAAAATCCTTCACAAGTGACCTATTTCTTCAAATCTTGTGAGGAGTGGACACAAGAAATTGAATAGCTAGGGGAAGAAATAATAAGAGATGTACTGACTCATTTTCATTCTATGGTCAAGGAGATGATCACTCTAAATAGTATGATTACTAATGATAATTGATAATCCTAAAGGATCATATTTTTAATTAGTATACATAGGAAATATTTTTTGGACTATCGGTAACATAATCACCGAGTGACAACATTCAGTCAAGCACAGTGGACACTAAAATAGTCAAGTGCAGAGGACACCCAAAATAGACAAGTGCAATGGTCACCAAAAATATTAGTGCAGTGAACACCAAAATCAATGAACATCGATATGCACTATCACCAACAGATAGTTTATAATGTAAACCAAGAACACAATTTACAGAGTAAATCGACAGACAGTTCAGAGACATCACCGAGCATAGACTACAGAGCAACCCAAGCACTAGTCTACCGAGAGATAGTTTTAATTATGATAAATGTGGATTTGAGTTACACATCAGATAAAACACTTGAGTTTTATAATTAGATTTATGCTTAGCTATAAAACCATTTCTTGAGGGACAAGTAAACCATATGTAATTGTTTTAATCAGTCTAACTGATTGTAAACATGCAAACTAGGAGATCAAGGTCAAGTTGTAAACCTTTGATCATAGAGTTTTTATTTTAAAGTTTGAAACCTAATTAAGTCAATACATTGTATAAATAGATGTAGTAATCAATCAGAACATGATTATTGTAGCCACAACAGACATCTATGGATCAGACAGAGAGTTTCATGCAGAAGGACTAAAAAGATAGAATTCGATCATGAAGAACAAGACTCAAGGCTACTAAGCAGAACAGAGGTATTAATTAATCACTGTAGGTGATACATATACATTGTGAACTTAAAGGATCTGTATTCAGCAATTCAGGATTGCATACTATCAGGTCAACAAGTATTTTTGACTACTCTCTAACAATTGTAGCAAATAGAAGAAATCCTTCAAGAAGGTGGACTTAACAGTCTTTATGTAAATATCTTAACCGAGTGCACACTTAACAGTGTTGTTAAATCTCATAACCAAGTAGACCTAACCAATCTAAAATGTTACTCCTAATAGGGTAAGATCATCAGAAGTGATCACACTTGTAGCCTTAATCGACACCTTCCATTCTACAGATAGTGAAGCTTTGTGGGTTTCATCCCCACCATAGTTTTTAACTTCTAACATGGGTTTTCTGCATTACCAATTATTGTGCCATGTGTACTTACATTTCATGAATGTTTACATGCAATTAATTTTATGATTTGATATTACATGCATAAGATAGAAAAGCATCAATGGTCAGTAATGCAAGAAGAGAGTACTAAGGATTAATTGATAAAAAGTTTTAACGGTACTAATTCACCCCTCCCCTCTCAGTACACACCATTCCATTATTCCAACAATTGGTACCAGAGCTAGATCTCTTATTTGGAGAAGTTTAAATCACTTGAGAGAAAAGATCATACAATGGAAAGGTATAAGCTTGATAAGAATATTGAAAATAAGAAGTTGCAGATACAGTTCTTCTATGAGCAATACAAACAAGAAAGAATCAAGATGAGAGAGCTACTAGGTGAAAGAAAAGTTATGGAATCTCGCAAAAATGAAATATACTATCATGAAGAAGAGATACTTGATTTGTTTGAGTCATCAGGATCTACATCTAGCAATACATCAGACACATCTGAAGGAAGAATTACAAGTCTAAATGAAATGAATCAACATCTAACAGAACAAGTAAAGGTACTCCAAATTGGTCAAGAGACACAGATGGTAAGGATGATTGGTGTTATGAATAAATCTAGACAAGCTGAACAAGAAAGAACATTAGTTATTGATGACAGGAGGAAGATCATTGAAAAGATACAAGAGACAGAAACTGAGATACAGAGACTAACTGAACATCATCAAGAGATCACCAATCAAATTATTCTTATGATTCATGAGGAAAATTGAGTGAGCATAGAACTAAATGGGAAATTGGAAGCTATTGGTGAACTAAGAGAAGAAAATGAGAAACTAAGCATGAAGTAAGAATTCAGAAACAACATAATGATATGATCAAGAAAGATGAAGAAAGTACAAAAAGAATGGATGATTTTTTGAATGGACAAAGAAGACTCAACAACAATACCGTTCTAGGGTATACCAAGCATGGAGAATCATCAAACCAAGTTGATCAAAAAGATGTCTACACAAATCCAAGACCAAGGAAGCAGTCATGCAATCACTATGGAAAACCAAGCCACACTTCAAATGTTTGCAAGAGCAAAGCTAAAGGTATTCCTAAATCTACATCTACATTCATAGGTAATTGTTATAACCATAAAAAGTATGGACATAAAGCACATGAATGCAGTTCTAAGGTGAAACAACCAAAGAAGGAATCCTACATGGAAAAATATTGTTCCACTTGCAAAATGCATGGCCACACATCTCATGAATGCAAGAAAAAGAAAAAGAAAACATGGAAACCAAAAGAACAAGAAAATGCTTATCAACCGATAAGAGTCAGTAACTCATATGCTTGGGATCACAACACATGGAAAAAATGCATAGCATGTGGTATATATGGACACATAGCTGCAAAGTGCATGAGTAAATGGATAAGAAGGTCTAGGAATTGGACTAACTCCAGAATGGCATGCTTATCGATCATCTAAGCAAGGACTATAGAGACTGAGTGATAGAGTCAAGCACTTTTTCTGATGGAAATACCATTGAAGATATCAGGAGAATGAGAAATTAAACATGGAGGAAAGATACAAGCAAAGATGATGTTGGACCGAGCACCACAATTGGTGACACCTCATCCAATGGATCTGGTGATATCACCACCCCCACCTAAGCAGAACAAGTAAGTATGGAACTGCACTATACAAAGCTATATTTTACATTAGTTCCAATATAAATTGATAATATGCCAAATTAGCATGAATGGAGATGCAATATGGTATTACTTATGAATTTTTGAATCCAATCTCATCGGTCAATACTGTTAGAAACACTGAGAGGGGGGGTGAATCAGTGTTTGTTTATGTATTACTTTTCAGAAACTTAAACATAAATCAAACATACATTCAATGAAGCTTAACATAATAACTCATAACACATGATATGATTACGGGGAAACCTTGATCAGAGGAAAACCCCGGTGGGAATTAGTACCCACAAATACTGTACTAGTATAATGAACTTGTTAAAGTTCCTTTGCCCTGTTAGAAGCAGTCCTTACAATGCAAGTACAATAACCTGGTTAAAGGTCTAACCCTATTATGAGTCTTTTATAAAACCTTGTTAAAGGTATATGTCTCACTACCTAGGCTCACTGCCCAATAAGATGAAGGCTACAACCTTCTGATAGTTGATATACACTATATCGAAAGTGAACTGCTGCGATGACACTATTGTCTGATCAGTTTTGTGTATGCGTGAATTATCTTACTCTCTTAAAGAGCTTTATCTCATACTAACTTCATCATACTACTCTTCTATATCTTTCTCATACATCTTATTCGACACTTGTAACATAACTTTACATTACATACTTATATGTTCATACCTGAATACACGCGACCCAAAATAAGACTTATGGTCGGCCCTAAAACATAATACACAATGCTTCTGAGCAAGTTGGCTTAAGCATGTTTAAAAAAATACTAATTACATCATTACAAACATATAATCAAAGGCACTTGGTCATTACATAACAATATAATTCACGCTGATCAAAACACTAGTCGGCTTCCATACTCTGTCTTCTGGACTGCTCGTGTACTGATCTGTCTGTAACTTCTCTGTACTATCAATTCATACCATGCGTGTCTAGACTTAGTGTTTAGACATCACATAGAACATATATCTAAATGCACATACTCTGATTCGATGTCTCGCACGTGCGCTGATGTGTTGATTGTTGTATATCTCTGTCTACCCTGTTTCCATACTTAGTCATTTTATCTTCTAAGTTATCTTTGACAGAAACTTAATATGAAATTTTTGCCATGATGACAACACAAAAATATTCATATGTCCTCTAGGAGTAAACTTACCAACAATCTC
>MU225187.1:1395171-1422097 GCA_018584345.1 Thuja plicata | reverse complement strand
AGCTTTTTGACCATTTTCCCTAAATCACTTGTAGAACAATCTTTCAAATCTTTTCTCAATTTCTTGATAAGCATTTGTGAGCCATCAACTTTTAGTCTAAGTTCTTCATTTTCTTTTTCAGATCTGTATAGATCTTCAAGAGCCGCTTCAAGATTATTTTGCAAATGTTTTGCTTCTGCTAAGTCCATGATCTCCTCAAGTGGTTAAATTTTCTTTCAGAGGACCAGAGCTCTAATACCAATTGTTAGAAACACTGAGAGGGGGGTGAATCAGTGTTTGTCTATTTATTACTTTTCAGCAACTTAAACATAAATCAAGCATACATTCAATGAAGCTTAACATAAGAACTCATAACACATGATATGATTATGGGGAAACCTTGATCAGAGGAAAACCCTGGTGGGAATTAGTACCCACAAATATTGTACTAGTATAATGAACCTGTTAAAGTTCCTTTGCCCTGTTAGAAGCAGTCTTTACAATGCAAGTACAATGACCTAGTTAAAGGTCTGACCCTGTTAGGAGTCTCTTAAAAAACCCTGTTAAAGATATATGGCTCACTGCCTAGGCTCACTGCCCAATAAGATGAAGGCTACAACCTTCTGATAGTTGATATACACTATATCAAAAGTGAACTGTTGTGATGACACTATTGTCTGATCAGTTCTGTGTATGCACGAATGCTCTTACTCTCTTAAAGATATTTATCTCATACTGACTTCATCATACTACTCTTCTATATCTTTCTCATACATCTTATTTGACACTTGTAACATAACTTTACATTACATACTTATATGTTCATACCCGAATAGATGTGACCCAAAATAAGACTTATGGTCGGCCCTAAAACATAATGCACAACACTTCTGAGCAAGTCAGCTTAAGAGTGTTTACAACAATACTAATTACATCATTACAAACATATAATCAAAGGTGCTTGGCTGTTACATAACAAAATAATTCACATTGATCAAAACACTAGTCGGCTTCCATGATCTGTCTTCTGGACTACTAGTGTACTAATCTATCTGTAACTTCTTTGTACTATCATGTCGTACCATGCATGTCTGGACTTAGTATTTAAACATCACATAGAACATATATCTAAATGTGCATACTCTGATTCGATGTCTCACACATGTGCTAATGTGCTGATCGTTGTATATCTCTGTCTGCCCTATTTCCATACTTAGTCATTTTATCTTCTAAGTTGTCTTTGACAGAAACTTAATATGACTTTGTTGCCATGATGACAATACAGAAATAGTCATATGCCCTCTAGGAGTCAACTTGCCAACAAATACATACCGAGAATCGTCAGTATACATATAAAATCCAAGTTGTCAATGTAAATCAAGCATTGTCGATAATCATGTAAAAAGACAATCAAGTCTTCGCTACATACCAAGCACCGTCAGTGAACAAGTGAAAGGTCAATTGAGTTGACACTTACCCTGAGTAGTGTATACTCACCAAGCTGATAATTTTGCATCATGACCGAGTGAATCCGTCTTCAACCCCCGAGAAGTAGGTGAAGCATTTATTACACCACTTAGGGCATCATCTATAAAAGGGCAATGGGAATCTCATTCATTCACCAATCGTTTAAGAGTGAAGAGAAGAGTGAAGAACAGAGCCAAGAAAAATGACCAACAAGAAACCACACTGCAACGAGATTCACAAGCATATTCACGACTACTACAATAGAGTTCCATCATCTACAGCTAAGATCAAGTGAGTAACTAAGAATCACCAAGAAAATAGATCATTTACGGAGAAAGCCCTAATTTAAAGAAACATGGAAACCACATCACGAGTCTCCAAGATCAAGAATGTGAAGGATAAAAAGGTCAACCTGATCAAGAACTCTACCTGTGAAGAGCCCAAGTACAAATTTTTCCCTAAGGTTTCTTCACAACCCAATGACCAAGGAGAATTCTTGAGTATACCTCCTAGGGTTTTGCTAGTTGAAGATGTCTGAGCATATATCCACTACAAGATTCTAGAGATAGGAGACCTTGAGGTTGAAGAGACTTACAAGAAGATTTGCATAGATGGAAACCTCAAACATGAACATAAACACATTAAGTTAAAAGGGTTAACAAATAACCTAATGTTTATGAAAGAACTCAAAACCAAGTGGATTCAGATAGTACTTAGTCGAGTACATGATAGGAAAATGTGGTTGGATGAACCAAAACCAATCACTAAGGATGTAATTCATGCAGTAATAGGTTATCCAGTAACCGATAAGGCCAAAGCCCTAAAACATCCTTCTCGCCCCAAGATTGAAAAGATGATAGGTGCAGTATGGGACGACAGAGGTTTAAAGGTTAGTTCTATCAGAGATCCATAAATGAAGTTTGGTGCATGCGTACCGGGATACAAGGTATTCCAAGCCATTCGATTGAATAGCATAGCATGTGGAGCAGTTTACACTACCTATAATATTCAATTGATTACAACTAGACTTATCTGAGCTTCTACTGAAGCAATTGGAGGAGAACATGAGGACTATTAGATCAGCCAGATCTAATTCATGTAAGTTTGGTTCACTCCTCATGTGCATATTTTTCTATTTCCATAATTTCTTCCCATCTATCGGTAATGTCAATTGTGGCACAACCCGACCAATAACTATACAATTTAGTGAATATATTAAGTCACTAGGGGACAATTTTACATCAGTCATGGATGAATACTTCACTACCTTCAAGGAAAGAATGCAGAAAAGAATGGGGATACCTGAACAACTGGTGGAATAGTATAAGGATGACATATGTTTCATAGTGGATACTGACACCACTTTAATAAAACTAGTTGTAATGAGAACAATATGGTTACCACCACTTGATTATGTGATCAATATAGATCAAGCCATAAATGCTATTGAATAATTATTGAATGAAGCAGTAGACAAATCATTATAAATATTTGGAATGTATGAGGAAGCTAAGGCTAGAATCAAAACTAGCCTAGTAGTGAAGAAGATCAACAAAAAGAAAACTAAAATGGTAAAGACACTTGAGAAAAAACTATCAGTTAACGATGAAGAATCAGAACAAAAAGATGACACTGAGAGACAGTCACCCATTGGTGAAGGTGAATAATTGAGTGACTCTGGGCCAACTGAATCTGATGCACCACCAACAAAGAAACCAAGAACTACAGTTGCATCAAGAACTAGGAGTTAGACTACAAAATATGCTAACTCACCACCGGTTAAGAAATATACAGTAAGGACTTATAAGAGAAATCCTCAAACTGGGCAATAGGCACCGAGGCAAAGAAGAAAATGAAGACATTATATTTTTATATTAGTATATGCAAGGAAAAACATGATAAACACCATCAGTTTATACTACACCGAAAAATAGGGCATAGCACTACCTGACACCAAGGTTACTGATATTGCTAAGTACAAAGCATCCCGACGCAACACTATTCAGTGTTACCCGATGACAAAAAAGACAAAGGAACTCGACGAGTAACCAACAGTGCAACCCGACGAAAATAGTCAAGAGTGGAACCTGACAAATGAAGGGAACCCGATGATCAGTTCAAAGAAGGAACACCGACACACTTTTAGTTCACACTGACAATCAGATATCGAAAGTTAATTACATCCCGCAAAAAGTGGATTTGACTTTCCACGTCAGATAAATCACTGAAGTTTTATATTTAGCTTCTTGATTTTTTTTAAATCCATTATGTGAGGGAAAAGCAATGTAATTATTATTGTTTTTATCAGTTTAACTGATTTAAAACATGCAAACTAAAGGATCAAGGTCAAGTTGTATACCTTGGATCTAGAGTTAACATTGTAATACATGATTCTAAAATAGGTCAAAGAACCTATATAAATAGATGCTCAATCAATTGTGAACATGTTGTTTGATGATGATTATAGCCACTAAGAGCATCTAAGGATCAGACAAAATAATACATGCAGAAGCACAGACAAAGATCAAATCAGTTTTCAAGAACAAGAACCAAGGCTACCGACAAGTAGGAAAAGGTATTAATCAATCACTATAGGTGATATTCATATATTGTAAGCTTTAATGGATCTGTGATCAGAAATTATAAATCTCATACAGTAAGGTCATACATATTGTACACATTCTAACAAGTGGGGTACACTTAAGAAATCCTTTCAAGGAAGGTGGATTTAACAATCGCATTGTAAATCTCTTAACTGAGTGCACACTACATCAGTGTTGCTAAAGCTCTTAACAGAGTAGATCCTAATAGGTCTCCACATTAATGCTCCTAAAAGGGTAGATCATCAGAAGTGATCAAATTGTAAGCCTTAATCGGCTCCCTTCCATTCTGCAGATAGTGAAATTTTGTGGGTGTCATCCCCACCGCAATTTTTACTTGCTAACAGGAGTTTTCTGTGATATCATATCTTGTGTTATGTGTCTATTACTTTCATGAATGTTTCTATTAATGTTGCATACAATTAATTTTATGAATTAATACTACATCCATAAGAAAGAAAATCAGATTTGGTCGGTAATACAATAAAGATTGATTGCTAATGAATTAAGGTGAAAAGTGTTAAAATTTTTAGAGGTATTGATTAACCCCTCCCCTCTCAGTACTACTTCTCATTAATTCCAAAAATTGGTATCAGAGTTGAGTATCTTCTTGGAAAAATTAAAGGCTTAAGAGAAAAGATCGTACAATGGAGAAGTACAAACTTGATAAAAATATTGAGAATAAAAAGATTGAAATTTAGATGTTCTATGAACAGTATAAAGAAGCTAGAATCAACATGAGTCAGTTACTGGATGAAAGAAAGACAATGGAATCTCACTGTAATGAGACATATTATCATGAGGAAGAGATTCTATATTTCTTCGAGTCTTCAGGATCAAATACAAGAAAAGCATCAGATACATCAGAAGAAAACATCACAAGCCTAACTGAAATCAATCTACATCTAGCTGGACAAGTCAAATCTCTGCAAATCGATCAAGAGACACAGATGGTAAGGATGATTGATGTCATGAACAATGTTAGGAAAGCTAAACAATAAAGAACACTAGCCATTGATGATAGAAGAAATATCACAGAAAAGCTACAAGAAAAGGAGTCTGAGATACAAAGACTTACAGAGCATCACCATGAGGTTACAAATCAGATTATTCTTATGAGTCAAGAAGCAAACAAAATGAATATGGAACTCATTGAAAGAATACAAATTATCGGTGAATTAAGAGAAGAGAATGAAAAAATAAAGCATGAGGTTAGAATTCAGCAACATCATAATGACATGATTAAGAGAGCTTAAGAAAGTACAAAAAGGATGGATGAATTCTTGAATGCACAAAGAAGACCCAACACCAACACTGGACTAGGGTACACCAAGCATGGAGAGTCATCAAATGAAGTTGATCCAAAATATGCCTACATCAATCCTAGACCAAGGAAGCTAACATGCAATCACTGTGGAAAGAAAGGCCACACCTCAAATGTTTGCAGGAGCAAAGAAAAAGGTATTCCTAAATCCACATTTACATTCATAGGACATTGTTATAATTATAGCAAGAAAGGACATAAAGCATATGAATGTAAATCAAAGGTGAAAGAATCAAAGAAGGAAACCTATATCGACAAGTATTGTCCAACTTGCAAAATGCATGGGAACACATCTCTTGAATGCAGGAAGAAGAAAATTGAAGCATGGAAACCAAAAAATGAAGAAAATGCATATAAACCAAGCAGAGTCGGTAATTCATATGTTTGGGATTACAATACATGGATAAACTGCACAGCATGTGGTAGATATGGTCACATTGCTACAAACTGTATGAGAACATGGACCAAAAGGTCTAGAGGCTAGACCAACCCTAGAATGGCATGTTTACACTGTCATAAGGTTGGACATCTAAAGAAGGACTGTAGAGACCGAATAACAGAAACCACCACTTTTGCAAATGGTAACACCATTGAAGACATCAATAAAATGAGAAAGCAAATGTGGAGGAAAGCTTCAACCATTGAGGAAGCTGGACCAAGCAATGCAGTAGGTGACACCTCATCCCATGGATCTGGTGACATCACCACCCCTACCTAAAAGATGAACAAGTAAGTATGGAACTGCACTACACCAAGTCATATTTTGCATCCGTTCCATTATACAAATTGATAGATAGTCAAAATCTGCATGAATAAAGATGCATATTATGTTACTTGTTACAATTCTGAGAAAACAACCCCATCGGTAAACACATACCAAAAATCATCGGTGAACATAAAAGAATAAGTTGTTTACACTTGCCGAGAATCGTCAGTCAACACATAAAAAGGCTAAGTCACTAATGTAAACCTACACCTGTCAGTAAGGAAGCAAAGTAACAATGTTTCCTTGACACTACACTGAAATCTGTCGGTAAAAGAAACAATCTTAACAGCTATCTCGAGCATCTTGTCAACACTGACAATATTATTTGAGAGTTTACTCGACGAACTCCATCTTCATGACCTATGAGTTGTTGAGAATTTATGACAGACTTAGGGAAAAAGTCTATAAATACTTGACAGGAGCACTTCATTCTTCACATGTGAATTGAGAAAACAGAGCAGAGCAAAAATAGAGAAAAAAGAGAACAGTTAGAAGAACGTCCTCGACTTGATCCAACACACTCCAAGCCATTCACTCACAAGATACATGGATCGAAGTAAGTACCAAGCGTACCGAAGAACTCTTTTATTATTTTCAAAAAAGCCCTAAATTTGAAACAATGGCAATGATTTCAAGAACAGTCAAATTGAAGAGTGAAAAGAACAATTTTGTTAAGTTGATCAAGAACAGCACTTGTGTGGAACCAAAATACAAGATATGCCTAGAGATTGCCTCGCAGCCCGATGAATCTAGCGCATTTTCAAAAATTTCACCAAGGGTTTTGTTGATAGAAGACGTTAGATCGTATATTCACTGCAAGATCGCTAAGATTGGTGATCTGGAGATAGATCAAGCTTATAAGAAGCTATGTGATGAAGAAGGAAACCTAAAGGAAGAACACAAGCACTTGCAAGTAAAAGGGATAACAAATGCCCTATATTTCCTGAGGGTTTTCAAAAATGACTGGATTAGGTTAGTTCTAAGAAAAATGCATGATCAGAATCTATGGTTTGATGAACCCAAGCATATTACAAAATATGTATTACATGTTGTAACAGGTTACCCTATTACCAACAAACCAAAAGCTCACAAGCATCCCTATTGACCAGAAGTTAAAAAACTCACCAATGTTGTATGGGATAACCAAGGACTTAAGCTAAACACCATCACTAATGAGGAACTAAGGTTCAGTGCATGTGTCATAGGGTACAAGATCTTTCAAGATAGCAGGCTAAACAACATAGCATCAACAGCAGTAAGCACAGCTTACGAGATTGTCACAAAGGGAATACAAATGGATCTATGTGAGATCCTACTAAAGCAACTGGATGAGAATATGACAACAATCAGGTCTGCCAAGACAAACACATGTAAGTTTGGCTCACTTATAATGTGTATATTCTTTTATTTTCAAGAATACTTTCCTTCAATTGGCAAAGTGAAGTGTGACACCACAAAGCCTGTCACATTACAAATAAGTGATCTTATCAAATCACTAGGAGATAAATTTGATTCAGTGATGACTGAATACTTCCTTGATTTCGAGGAAAAGGTGATGGAGAGAATAAGGATCCCTGAATAATTAATTGAAAAGCATAGGGATGAGATATGATTTATGGTGGATTCAAACTTTACTCACATTAAACCAGTTGTACCAAGAACAGCCTGGTTACCACCACTTGACTATGAGATAAACATAGATCAAGCAACAAATGTAATTGATGCACTGTTGAATGAACCACTTGACAGTAAGCAACCAAGATTTGGAACATATGAAGAGGCAAAGTCTAAGATAAAAATAGGCCTAGTCATAAAGAAGACTGTCAACAAGAAAAACAAGATGGTAAAGAATCTTGAGAAGATGTTGTCGGTAAATGAGGAGGAGAAAGAACAAACAGAGGACACCAAGGAACAGGGTGCCATCAGTGAAGAGAAAGATGAGAAAGAAACAGATTCTAAATCCACAGAGTCTGATGTGCCTCCACCTCCAACCAAGAAACCAAGGACTACAACAACTCAAAGGACAAGGAGCCAAACTGGAAAGAAAGATACAACACCTCTTAAGAAAGGTCAAGTGAGGACCTATAAGAGGAAGCAACAAACAAAGAAGAAAACACCTACCAAAAGGAGGAGAAGACTCATCAGAACCAAATCTGACATTGAAGATTCAAAATAGGATGAGCCTTAAGTAGAAAAGAAAAGCTTAACCCCTAGAACAATTGATGAGATTGCTGATTAAATTGGTACAACAGGTACCATGACTAATAGGAAAATTATACAATGGGTAAAAATGGAGCCCGAGGACAAAAATAAAATAGAAGATGCAATAATCAGGGCTATGGTCAAGTTCACATATGTACAAGTTGAGTTTTCTAACAAAATTCCCAAAGAACTAAGTGATAGAGTTTCAGTACGATGGTCTTATGCTTTGCACGCAGAAAAGGAAACAAGGGAGAGGATACTTGTAACACTCATGCCTCCCGAATCCAAAATGGAAGAAATAAAAGAAATGATGAAAAGGTATTCCAATAAATTTGTGGCAAAGATAAGAGCCTACAAAGTGCTACAGGATAAGTTCTTAGAGCTGGATAGCATGACAGATGCTAAATGGAGACAAATTCTTGATCTACCTGTAGAATCAATGAGTTGTGAGAATTCTTTACTTCTGACTGAGACACCTCATATAAAGGAGAAGAAAGATAAAGCAAGTCCAGAGCACATTGCTTTGGATAATATGGAGGATACTGATCTCGTTGACTTAGATAAAGTCATGGATGATCTTGACATTCAAGATATTACTCACTATGATTCTGATAAGGATCCACAAAAGGAAGATGATGTAATATTCATATCTCTTAAGGATCAAGAAAAGCAACAAGCATTGGACACATAAGCAAATAAGGACATGGATGTTGCTGATGAGACATGGCCAGACACTTCCATCATTGACATAACATGACTGGATCCTGTAGAACAAATTCAAAAGGATGAAGATGTCATTGTTCAACAAACTCAAACCGGTAAACAGGACACAACTATAGATGCGGCACAGGTGGGCACACAGAACAATATGCCAGTATTGATGAAGGTCGTCAATCTGCTAGAAAGAAATGAAGAATCTAGTGCAGATATAAACATACCCAAAGACAAGGGTGATGCAGAAACAAAGGACACAATGGATGAATCCAAAGATACAACTACTGAACAAGCTGCTATCGATGATCAGCAAGACAAGTCTACTGATCAGAATAAAGGAGAAAAACAAGTAGAGGAGGAAAAGCAGAAGGAGAAGAGTGAAAAAGAAAATACAGGTGAACCATAAAAGAAAATAGAAGATAAATCTACTGAAACACCCAAGGTTGATGAAGAGACATCTTCACCTAATCAACAGGTGAACCCTAAGCAAAAGGCACAATAGGTTTCATCTACAAAGCCTTTACTGAGGACCTCAGAGAAAACAAATGAACTAGCAATGGTAGTTCATACATCTACTTCTACACAAATCTCAAGGAATAAGAAGAGAAAGAACAAAAATCCAGTCACTCTAGATGAAATAATTGAGATTCCAGTATGTGATCCTAGAACATTGGATCCTACTAAGTTGACAAAGTATGCTAGACTTTGTGATAGGAAAGCTATCCAAGATAAGCTGAGAAAAGCCACAAAAGAATCAAAGGTACTTGAAGTTGCAAAAGGAATCCTTCAGCAAATTGTACCTGACATAAATGTTGATCAAATAACTCCCATTGTTGATCAATTAGTGGTTCTCACCGATGCTATCACATCTCAGAATATAGATATTGAAAAGGCTATGGAAGCAAGACTTGAAAAGAAATATGAATTCCAGTTAGCAGAGAAGATAAGCCAAGAAGGGGCACTACAAAAGGTGAAGCTATCTGAACTGGTAAGCACATTAGACCCCATAATTTAAGAAGCTGTAGCCTTGATACAAAAATTATGCACATTGGGTCAACTCACAAAGGAGTATACTGATAAGATAGCACAAATTGATGTTGATCTTCAAGCTAGTGCACAAGGTCTCACAAACACTGAAGATGCAATCAAATTGCACAATGACCAGCTCAAGCAAGCTAGGAAGCTGAGACGGGATATACAGATTGTAGAAACAAAGTTCAGAGATGAGTTGAATGAGCTTCAAGCTCAACTCTTACCAACTCTCACATTACTGCAACACCATATGACATAGGAAAGAACACTTATTGCCACCCCAAAAATGTCTGTCCTAGACAACATTTATGATATGCATGCTAGGATTGAACTAGAGCACATGGCACTGGAACTCCTCAAAGAGAAATGGGAGAAAGTGATAGAAGATATCAAGAACAGTCACTCCCACATTCTTGACACTCTATAAGTTATACATTTTTTTTTTCATGATTATCAAAAAAGGGGGAAATGATATGTACAGTCAGTCAGTAAAAGGGGGCAATGATATGTACAGACAGTCATTAGAAAGAGGAAAGAACAAAAAGGGGAATTTATAGGACAAAGGAAAGTATACATGTACATATACTTATACTATACCAATGCATACAGTTGGGGAGAGTCATATAATGACAAGGATATATACACGGTGTACATACTAAACACTTTATTATTTTGCACATATCAATTTTTGATACTAATGTCAAAGGGGGAGATTGAAGACATTATATTTTTCCATTAGTATATGCAAGGAAAAACATGATAAACACCATCGGTTTATACTACACCGACAGATAGGGCACAGCACTAGCCGACGCTAAGGTTATCGATATTGCTAAGTACAAAGCATCCCAACGCAACACTATTCAGTGTTACCCGATGATAGAAAAGACAAAGGAACCCGACGAGTAACCAACAGTGCAAAATGATGAAAATAGTCAAGAATGGAACCTGATAGATGAAGGGAACCTGATGATCAGTTCAAAGAAGGAACACCAACAGACTTTCAATTCACACCAACAATCAAATACCGAAAGTCAGTTACATCCCACAAAAAGTGGATCTGACTTTCCACGTCAGATAAATCACTGAAGTTTTATATTTAGATTCTTGATTTGTTTTAAATCCATTACATGAGGGAAAATCAATGTAATTATTATTGTTTTTATCAGTTTAACTGATTTAAAACATGCAAACTAAAGGATCAAGGTCAAGTTGTATACCTTGGATCTAGAGTTAACATTGTAATACATGATTCTAAAATAGGTCAAAGAACCTGTATAAATAGATGCTCAATCAATTGTGAACATGTTGTTCGATGATGATTGTAGCCACTGAGATCATCTAAGGATCAGACAAAATAATACATGTAGAAGCACAAACAAAGATTAAATCAGTTTTCAAGAACAAGAACCGAGGCTACCGACAAGCAGGAAAATGTATTAATCAATCACTATAGGTGATATTCATATACTGTAAGATTTAATGGATCTTTGATCATCAATTATAGATTGCATATAGTCAAGTCATACATATTGAACACATTCTAACAAGTGGGGTACACTTAAGAAATCCTTTCAAGGAAGGTGGATTTAACAATCCTATTGTAAATCTCTTATCCGAGTGCACACTACATCAATGTTGTAAGCTCTTAACATAGTAGATTCTAACAGGTCTCCACATTAATACTCCTAACATGATAGATCATCAGAAGTGATCAAATTGTAAGCCTTAACCAGCTCCCTTCCATTCTGCAGGTAGTGAAGTTTTGTGGGTGTCATCCCCACTGCAGTTTTTACTTCCTAACAGGAGTTTTCTATGATATCATATCTTGTGTTATGTGTCTATTACTTTCATGGATGTTTCTATGAATGTTGCATACAATTCAGTTTATGAATTAATACTACATGCATAAGAAAGAACATCAGATTTGGTCGGTAATACAATAAAGATTGATTGCTAATGAAGTAAGGTGAAAAGTGTTAAAAGTTTTAGAGGTACTGATACACCCCTCCCATCTCAGTACTTCTTCCCATTAATCCCAACAAAAAATACATTAGAGGATAAGAGGATAAGGATGAAACTGAACAAGATGAGAGTGAACAAACACTCCAACCTACAAAGAACAAAATTCCTAAGACAATTGATGAGATTGTTGCATCAATCATCAAAATAGGTAGTATATCAAATCCTAAGATTAGACAATGGCTAACTCTGAAACTCGAGGATCAAAATAAGATAGAAGAAGTCATCATTAAGGCAATTGTTGCATTCAAATATGTACTTGTATAATTTAATAAGATGGTGCCACAAGAGATTAATGATAGAATATCAGCAAGATGGACATATGCCTTGCATACATTGAAATAGATAAGGGAAAGATCCCTCGTTACAATCATGCCACCAGAGTCAAAATTTGGAGAAATTGATGACATGATGAAGAAGCATGCAAAGAAATTTTCAGCTAAGATGAGAGCTTACAAAGTACTAGAGGGTAGTTTAATAGAGCTTGACAAAGAAAGCAATGAAACTTGGAATGAAATATTCAATCCACCTAAGGAGGATACAAACCTCGAGAAGGTACTAGCTCTTACAAAGAAACCTCACTATGAAGAGAAAGAGGCCACACCGAGCCCAGATCACATCTTCATAAATGACACCGAGTACATCAATCCAAATGAGTTGACAACATAGGCAAGCAAGGCCATGGATGATGTACCTCAGATTTTGCAATCATTAGGGGACACAGTAGAAGTCACAATCAAAGATATAACACTTATTGATTCTGATGATGAGAACTGATGCCACCGAGTAGGAAAAGGAAAAGGAAATGGATACAATGGATGTTGCACAGGTAAATATACCAGGTCAAATGCCTTTATTGATACAAACTATCAATATCATCACAGAAGCAAAGGAGAAGACACTTGAACCTGATGCAAAAAATCCAATAGACACAGATGATGAACTACGGAAGCAGACTGATACAACTGAAGAGAAGAAAGATGCAAGTGGAGAGGAGAAAACAAGTGATGCCACTGACAAGAAAATTGTAGGTGAAAAGGTTGTAGATACAAATAAGGTTAATGTGGAGATGTCCACTACTGACCAACAAGTCAATACCGATCAGCACACAAAGGTCATAACACCTCCCACACAATCACCGAAGCAAGAGAAAGAGCATGAACTAGCTATAGTTCTACATAACCCTAATTCCACCACCATATCAAAGAAGAAAAAGAAGAGCAAAGCTCCAGTCACATTAGATGAGATAATTGGCATACCAGACTGTGATCCTAGAACATTGGATCTAGAGTCACTTACAAAGTATGGAGAGCTATGTAAAAGAAAGGCAATACAGGACAATCTCAAGAAGGAGCACAAGAACTCCCGGATACAACCAAAGAAGTACTATTACAAATTTTCCTTGACACCTAAATTGATCAAAATGCTCCTATACTTGATCAATTAGCAGCACTCATTGATGCCATCACATCACAGAATGTAGATGTAGACAAGGTAATTGAGGAACGTGTTGAGCAGAAGGGTCAGTACAAGATTACAAAGAAAATCAGCCAAGAAGTGGAAGAACAAAAGGTAAAAATTTCTGAATTAGTTACTACAATAGAACCAATCTTATTTGAAGTAGTCAACTTAATTCAAAAGTTGTGCACATTAGAGACTTTCACTACTGAGAATAGTGAAAAGATAGCCAAAATTGATGAAGATCTTAAGGCTAGTGCACAAAGTCTCACAATCGAGGAAAATGCATTCAAATTGCATTATGAAAATATTATAGAAGAAAAATAGTTGAGACTTGAACTTCAAAAGGTAGAAAGAAGAATCCGAGATGAGGTAACCAAGATGCAATTTATGTTACTCCCAAATCTCACACTGCTATTGAAACATATGACTTTGGAAAAAGCATTGATTGCCACCCCAGAGATGTCTATTACAAAGAGAATATATGACATGCACGCCCGACTCACCTTAGAATACATGACCCTTGAGCACCTCAAATAACAGTGGGAGAAGCTAATGGAGGACATTCAAAAATCCCATTCCCACATTTTTGACAAGTTGTAAGTATTACACATTTGTCATTATTTTCAAAAAAAGGGGAAATGATATGATAAAGGGGGAAATGATAAGGTGAAAGGGGGAAATGATAAAAGGGTAAATATGTGTATAAAGGAAAATGTAGCAAATGAAGAAACATGTACATACACTACACCGAGGCATGCACATAGGGGGAGTCATATTGACAAGGTAAACATTTGTTGTATATACTGAACATTTCAATTTTGCACATATCAGTTTTTGATACTAATGCCAAAGGTTGATACTAATGCCAAAGGGGGGAGATTGATAATCCTAAAGGATCATATTTTTTATTAGTATACAAAGGAAACAAACTTCCAGTAACATAATTACCATGTGACAACATTCATTCAAGCACAATGGACACTGAAGCAGTTAAGTGAAGAGGACACCAAAAATAGACAAGTGCAATGGTCACCGAAAATGTTAGTGCAGTGAACACCGAAATCAATGAAAATTGATATGCACTATCACTGACAGATAGTTTACATTGTAAACTGAGAACACATTTTATAGATTAAATTGACAAACAGTTCAGAGACTTCACCGAGCATAGACTATAGAGCAACTCGAGCACCAGTCTATAGAGAGACAGTTTTAATTTCAAGAAATGTGGATCTGAGTTACACGTCAGATAAAACACTTGATTTTTATGATTAGCTTTATGCTTAGCTGTAAAACTATTTCTTGAGGGAAAAGTAAAGCATATGTAATTGTTTTAATCAGTCTTACTGGTTGTAAACATGCAAACTAGGAGATTAAGGTCAAGTTGTAAACCTTTGATCATAGAGTTTTTATTGTAAAGCGTGAAACCTAATTAGGTGATGCAGGAGTATCTTGGGTCATTGGCAATCCTGCACAACCAAAAAGATGTTTTTCTTTCAGTTCTTTAATTTGTTCTCTGCCGCTCGAGTTCTACTGCTCGGACATGCTTGTCTCTATCGCTCGAGTTCTTTATTTCGGGCATGCTTGTTTATGTTGTTCAGGCATGTTTACCGATGGATTTTGGTGATACTTTACCAACAAATTTTGGTGATGCTTTACCCATGGATTTTGGTTATGCTTTACCGACGGGTTGCTGATTTTTGGTAACCATCTACCCGAGACTGTTATTTTGGGAGTTGGATATTTGGCTGACTTCTTCAGTTAATTCTGACGGCTTAATTGATTTGGGGTCTCTCATTGGGATCTGTGTGGAACTAAATCTGGGTCTCACTTATGGATTTGAGCGTTGACTTCTCTGGTGGACTCTTGTATATATATTCTTGTGTATGTTCTTAGTTTAGATATGATTCTTAGAGAAAGAAGGTGAATGTTTAGATATTGAGATTGAAGGTCTGTGATCTTTTTTGTATGAATATCTTATTGTAATTCATTGAATATATGGCCAAAACTGGGAAGGCCTTACAGCCTGACATGTAATGATTTTGATCAAGTTAATATAAAGGATCTCTATTTTTTCTTCTCTCACTCTGTTGTTTGACTTCTGCATTGTGTCTGCAAGTTGGTTTGGTAGCTAGGAGTGCCCTTGGCCCCTCCTACTAACCCTCCTTGCGTCATTTGGTCAATACATTATATAAATAGATGTAGTAATCAATCAGATGATGATGATTATAGCCGCAGTAGACATCTATGGATCAGACAGAGAGTTTCATGCAGAAGGACACAAAAGACAGAATTCAATTTTGAAGAACAAGATTCAAGGCTACTGAGCAGAACATAGGTATTAATCAATCACTATAGGTGATACATATACATTGTGAACTTAAAGGATCTGTATTCAGCAATTTGGGATTGCATACTATCAGGTCAACAAGTATTTTTGACTACTCTCTAACAATTGTAGAAAATAGAAGAAATCCTTTAAGAAGGTGGACTTAACAGTCTTTATGTAAATCTCTTAATCGAGTGCACACTTAAGAGTGTTGCTAAATCTCTTAACCGATTAGACCTAACCAGTCTAAAATTTTACTCCTAACATGGCAAGATCATCAGAAGTGATCACACTTGTAGCCTTAACCTGCACCTTCCATTCTGTAGATAGTGAGGCTTTGTGGGTTTCATCCCCACCGTAGTTTTTACCTTCTAACAGGGGTTTTCTGCATTACCAATTCTTGTGTCATGTGTACTTACATTTCATGAATGTTTCTATGAATGTTTACATGTAATTAAGTTTATGATTTGATATTACATGCATAAGATAGAAAAGCATCAATGGTCGGTAATGCAAGAAGAGAGTACTAAGGGTTAATTGATAATAAAAAATTAAGGGTACTAATTCACCCCTCCCCTCTCAGTACACACCATTCCATTATTCCAACACCAATTTCTAAGATCATGAAAAAGAAAGATGTGAATAAGTTGTTGGAGGTCATTGTTTTTAGCCAAAAGAGATAAACAGACCAGCTATATGGTCCAGGTCATTAAGTTTGTTGCAAAGGATTAAAAGAAGAAGAATCTCATTGTGAAGAAAGGATATTTTGTGATGTCATTGATACAGTGGGCTAAGTATTTTGTAGAGGCTCTTTCATGCACATTCTTCCAAAGGTGAAAAGAAGGAAATGATAAACAATATTTATGATATCATTCAAGAGTTCAAGGGGAAACTGCAAAATGCAAGTACCAATGAAGATATTGATTGGATGAATAGGGTAAAGAAGGAACTACTAGATATAAATAATGAGTTGCATCATGTTCAATAGGTGGGCAAGAAGCCCAAAACTTTCTGCAAGAACCAATAAGCTCAATTGGTGTATATGAAGGTTTCAGATATAGATGATATCAATAAAGCAGTTTGAAATTTTAATCAAGCATTTCCTGAGCTCGTGGAACACTTGTAAATAATGAAGTGCATCTAAAATAATTATTTGCAAAGTTTTAAGTCAGTTGGAGAGTTAAAAAGATCAAGAATGCAATGGCCACATTTTTTCTAGGAAGTGGGATTTTTGGGACATGGAATCTCTCTCAAGATTCATATTTTGTGTCTCCAAAATTTTGTGGGGTTGAGATGATCATATGAGGTTGTTTTCTCATGATCAAACTCAAATAATAAGTAGAAAGAATGAATCTAGGCATCCATCTTTTGTTGTTGTTCAAACTAGAGTTCAACCTGAAATTCTAGAGCGTGTTTTGGCCCGAATGGAGTTCATTTTGAGTTGTAAACATATGGAACTCGAATTCAATCTATAATGTAGTAGTTTTAGAGTTATTTTGGCTTCTTAATATTTATTTTTGTTTTTATTGCACCCAGGAATAATGCCCATAAACCCTAGTTATGGGTTTGGCATTTTAGAAGTTGTAAAAACTATTTAAACCCAATTTCGTTATGTAATAAGGGTGGAGATATTTTCAATAGAACTCTATATGAAATTGGTGTTCCAATCTCACTATGTTTAGCTGCTGATTTTGAGAGTTTGAATGCAAAATTCATATTCATAATTCTTTTATGTGTCCATTGAGAATTTACTTGGCCATCGAATTAGTTGGTGTTAGATATGAGATGCTTGCTTATGGTGATGGATAAATGGGTTTGATCAAATTCTTCATGTTCTAAAGGATGAATTTGTCTTACATGTGTGCATGATAGGTATGGCTTTGTAATTTGATGAATTCTAAAAAATCTTACCTTACTATTTCCTTTGATGATAGCGCTCTGATTTTATAAATTTTGGATGTATAATTTATTTCATCATAATTTTAAAGATCAAATCTAATCTTCCTTATGCAAGTTTAAGTTTTCTTGTGGTTAATGTCCTTAGGATTTGATTTCATGCTATTTACTTTTAATTTCTCGTTACCCTCTACCTTTTGAATTTTGTTGAAATTTGGTGTTAAAATAATTGCTAGAATTAATTTTAGTATAGCATATTTTTTGTTTCTAATCTTTAAGTTTCAATATTTTGGAAATTTTGAAAAATAAGTGAAGTACAATTTTCTAATCATTAGCTAAAGGAACTAGTTGTATAGTCCTAAAAATTAAGCTCTTTCTTTTATGTTCATTTTAGGACTCTTTTAACCCTCTTAAGTGTGCTCCTTATGATAGGACCTCACATTGCACTTAATTGCATGCATAATTTAAGTTAGGGTACTATCTTCTCCTTCAATATTGCTCAAAAATCTATGTTGGCTCTAATCTCTATGCATAATTTCTCATTTACCCATCCATTCACATAATTCATTTCCCTTTTGGGCCCCATTTCAAGATTTGGATGCATTTCTGATCAATTTTCCCGCTTACCTTTCCATTTTTTCCCAAACCACTTAATACCCATTTGATCTTGCAACTTTACCTTGAAATTAACACCCTCTGGGTATAGGTTGAACCTGATTTGACCTATACCTAGTGTAAGTCGAACCACTTTCGACCTATACCTCAGGAGTTTAAATTTGGTGGGCTTCAGGCCCGGTGCAATATATTTTCATTTTCCCGCCCAGTGAGGTCGACCTTTGTGAATTTGGACCACGAAATCACTATAAAAGGAGACTTATCCCCCTCATTTTCACACCTATTATTGTGCAATCTATGATCTTCATACAAGCATTATTGAGCAAGTTATTGTGCATTAAAGGAGTTAAGCAAGCATTCATTGAAGGCATTCACCATCGATCAAGCATTCATGCATTTCCTTCTATAGATCTAGCTTCTTTCTTCATAAGAGACAAAGTAGTTGGTCATCAAGGGAGGAGATCTACATTCATCTATTCGAGTCTTCCTCTTCTTCTTCTTCTTCAATCCAATATTGAGGCAAATTACAAGCATCTACTACATGAGGTTTTGTCGTTCATGATTTCCTTTTGGTTTTATGTTGTGTCAAGTCTATTGCATTAACATATTTGATCTCATATTAAGTACAATTGCATATAAATGATATGATTCATTTCCATTGTTAGATTTAATCTCTTCTACATGATAGTATTTCATTTATTTCAATTCAAGGTTAATTCCTAAATTAGGGCTTGACCAAGGCAATCTCCTCCCCCCAACAATTTCCCCTTCTCTCTTGTGTGCAGGCGCAGGTCGAAAGTGCAGATATAACTACATATCTGTGAACCCATTTGGAAGAAATCTCCAGATCTATTTTATGTTCCAGATTCTGAGAATATTGGGTATAGTTCATACCTTCAACATATACCCTGACATTTAGAGTGCAGAATCCAGTTATAGAGTCAGAAAGATGGTCAGAAGAGTTGCGCAGATCAGCTTTATGTTTGTGATTTTGAGCAGATTAGGTATAGGTCGAACCTTCAACTATACCTAGGTATAGTCCTGTTGGATATTTGCTTCTGTGCAAATTGTTGATTGTATGTTTGTCATTAATGACAACATATAATATATAGAAGTGTCATGTAAGAAATTATCTGTACAAATGTTTTGGAGCCTTGCGTGTTTATTTCCATGGTGTACACATGTTCTGCTTGCTATGTGCATTCACGCAGGGTCAAATATGCAGTTTCAGTTGAGTTATGTTAGTTTGTTTTGACAGTTACAGTGATTGAAGATTATCTGTGAAGAGCCTACGTAATTACATTATTTCTTGAGTTGCGCCTATCTTCGGGATATGTGTGTTTGTATTCATGTTTAGTTATGAGTTAACGATAATTATCTAAAGGCGCTAAACGTGTTCTAACAGAAGCAGGATGATTGAGTCAATTTGGTAGAGCCGACTATGTGAAGCATCATGTCTATTCAGTTTGAAATGCATGATTCTAATCAGGTTGCATGCTTGATTTGGCCGAATAAAGAAGTATTGAAGGGGCTCCTAAAGTCAACTAAGATCACATCTTTTGGGGAAGATACTTATAGTAATTTATTTGATGAACGCTAGGTGTGAATGATAAGAGAAGAGACAGAAAAAAGTATAGAATAGAGTGTCTGTTGTTTTGAAACAGTAGAGATATTTCATTCATCAAGAAAAGATCTATGTGAAGAAGAAGTGAAAGCATACAACACACTGGAACTGATCAAGACAGCAGGTCTACTCAAACAGTTCATTTATCAGATATAGTGTATATCTATTTTACTGAAGGTTGCATCCTTCATCATTTTAGCAGTGAGCTTTTTGGACAGTGAGTCCTCACCCCTAACAGGGTTACTTGTAAAAGACTCCTAACAGGGTCAAACCCTTAACTAGGTAACTATACTTATTGCATTGTAAAGAACAACTCCTAACAGGGTTGCAAGATCTCCTAACAGGGATAATTATACTCAAGTACAGTTCTTTGTGGGTGCTAATTCCCACCGGGATTTTTACCTATGTGGTTTCCCTCTAACCAAAATTGTTGTGTACTATCTTATGTTATCTGAATGAGTTAATGATTAATGTTGTTCTATAATTAATTGAAGAAAAGAATTAAACTAGCTAATAACTGATTCACCCCCCCCCCCCTNCCCCCCCCCCCCCTCTCAGTTATCCCTTGGGACTATTCAAACAATTGGTATCAGAGCCAAGTGCCTTGGAGAGAAAGCCTAACAGCTTAAGGTAGATCAAATGGCGTACTTCAGGAAAGAGAGTCCTAAGTTTGATGGAGAGAACTATCTTGACTGGAAGAATAAAATGATAACACATCTTCAGTGTGTTGGTTTTGAGATCTATGAGATTTCTACTCGTGAAATTGATGTTCCCACCTTGAAAGGACTTGCAGAAGAAGACTACAAATAAACAAAAAGAAGTATTCACTCAAAATACAATTTCCAAGGAGGCCCTAATCAGTGCCCTATCTGACAGTGAATTTTTTGAGATCAAAAAGGCAGAAAGAGCATGTTCAATCTGGAAATACTTAGAAGATGTGTTTGAAGGAGACATCCAAGCAAAGAATGCGCGTAGAGAGACATGGAAGAAAAGATACAATAATTTAGAGATGCTACTTGAAGAGAACATCAGAGCTTACAATCAAAGGATTAATGAAGCGGTATCAGGTATCAGGAACAATGGTGGAGAAATTTTAGAGGATGACATAATGGACAAATTGATGACCACATTAACAGAAGATTATGAAAGCAAGATTAACATCTTAGATGAAACCATGCAATTCTCAAAGGACTTCAAAAGAGAAACCCTGATCAACAAAATATATGCATTTGAGATATCAAGATTGAAGATAGAACCTAAAATGAAAACAGCTTTCAAAGCCTCAGTGCATGTAAGAAATCTTTAAGCAGCTCTAATGAGAAGGAAGAAGTTGACACTGAACTAGAAGAAATAATTCCTATGATTTCATGGAAGGAAAGAAAAGGTAAAGGGAAATATGAAGGACAGCTACCATTCAAATGCTTTTCATGCAAAAAAGTTGGCCACTTTGCATCCAAGTGTCCTATAAGAGTCAAGAAGTTCATATCATATTACAAGCCCAAATATACTAAGGAATGTTATTATGCTAAAGACGGTGTAACTGATGATGATTCAGGAGAAGATGAAATTGGATTTGTTTCCATTAAAGACATTGATAAAATGCTTGAGGAGATGGACATTGAAGATGAAAAAGAAGCACAAGAGTTAGCATTAGTTTCCAAAGCAAACATCAGAACAGACTGGATCATAGACAGTGGGTGCTCACACCACATGACAGGTGACAAAGATAGATTTGTACATCTAGATAAGTACAAAGGTGGCATGGTTAGATTTGGAGATAACACTCCCAAACCTATCATAGGCAGAGGTTCTATTACCTTAGATGGAAAGAAAAAAGCAGATGATGTTCTTTATGTTGATGGTTTACATCATAATCTTCTAAGTGTTGGACAATTGCTTGACAAAGGATATCAGCTAGAATTCAAAGACAACAAGTGCATCATTAACAACAAAGGAGACATGATTACATCAAACTCAAAGACCAAAGGTAATGTCTTTCAGCTTAACTCTGAAGTAAGTTGTTTTGTTGCAAAAGTGGATGACAGTTGGCTATGGCACAAGAGACTTTGTCATATCAATTTTGACAACATAGTAAAGATAAGTAATGTAAAGGCGGTAAGAGACCTCCCTAGTATTGCAAGACCAGTTGATACTATGTGCAAGGAATGTGTGATTGGGAAGCATGTGAGGACCTCATTCAGAAGTAAACAGAACTCTACAGATTATTTTGTTTGTTGATGATTTCTCAAGGATGATGTGGGTTGCGTTCTTAAAAGAAAAATCTAAAGCTTTTGAGAAGTTCAAAGCATTCAAAGCTAAGGTTGAAAATGAATCTGGATTAAAGATAAAATGTTTGAGATCAGATAGAGAAGGAGAATTCACCTCTGACCAATTTTATGACTACTGTGAAGAACATGGAATCAAAAGACAGTTAAGTGCTCCTAGAGCCCCTCAGCATAATGGGATTGCAGAAAGAAGGAACGTGATAATACTTGACACAGCACACACTATCATGATTGAAGGAAAGGTTGCCCATACCTATTAGAGAGATACCGTTAATACAGCAGTCTATACTATCAATAGAATCTAGTTAAGGCCAGGCGCAGACAAGACACCTTATGAACTTTGGTTTGGTAATGTACCCACTGTAAAATACTTCAGAATCTTTGGAAGCAAGTGCTACATCAAGAGAGATGATAGTAGTGGCAAGTTTGATGCTAGAAGCGATGAAGGTATTTTTCTTGGTTACTCTGCTAAAAGCAAATCCTGTAGATGTTTTAATCTAAGATTGAAGATGAACCCAGACCTATCAGTAAGGACACAGTTATTGAAGAAATGTTTGACTGTATTGATGTTTCATGCAACAATCCTGAACCAAGTCAAGAAGAATCACAGATTACAGATGAGAGTGTCACTCCTAAAAACTCAAAATACACATCTAAATACCACTCTAAGGAAGACATCATTGGAGATCAGAGCGCTAAAGTCTTGACAAGATCCAGAGAAAAAGGTTCAACTGTTGATGAAGAGGTATGCTTACTTTCTCAGATTGAACCCTTAAGTGTTGAAGACGCATGCAATGATTCAAATTGGCAAAGTGCTATGCAAGAAGAATTGGATCAGATAATCAAGAATGATAACTGGGAACTGGTTCCTAGACCTCATGACAATAATGTGATTGGAACAAAGTGGATATTCAGGAATAAGATGAATGAAGAAGGTACAGTGGTAAGAAACAAAGCAAGACTGGTATGTAAAGGATATGCGCGGAGAGAAGGAATAGACTACACTGACACATTTTCCCCTGTGAGCAGACTGGAAGCTATCAAGTTGTTTCTGGCCTATGCAACATTCAAGAACTTCAAAGTATATCAAATGGATGTCAAGTTAGCTTTTCTAAATGGTGACTTGAAGGAAGAAGTTTACATAGAACATCCTGGAGGATTTAATCTATCAGAAAAACCCGACATGGTATGCAGACTAAAGAAAGCACTTTATGGACTTAAACATGCCCCAAGAGCATCGTATGAGAGACTTGATGGTTACTTAACAAAGATAGGATTCAGAAAAGGAGCAGCAGATTGTAACTTATTCATAAGAGAGACAGATGAAGGATTACTACTTGTTATTTTTGTTGATGACATTATCTTTGGAGGTAATGACAAGATTAGTGCAGAATTTTCCAAAGAGATGCAAAGTGAGTTTGAAATGAGCATGATTGGACCTATCAAATATTTTTTGGGATTGAATGTAAAACAAACAGACAAAGGCATATTTATAAATCAATCTAAGTATGTGAAGGAGATATTGAAGACTTTCAAAATGGAATATTTCAAACCAATAAGCACCCCCATGATAACAGGAAGCAAGCTTTCTAAAGATGATGATTCCACAGCAGTTGACAAGACACTATACAAGTCTATGATTGGAAAACTCATATATCTTACTCAATCTAGACCAGATATTTCCAATGCAGTTGGCATTGTTGGAAGATTTACAGCTAAACCTAAACAAAATCACCTAATGGCAATAAAAATAATATTCAGATACTTGAAGGGGACTATAGACTATGGTTTATGGTATCCTAACTCAGAGAACATACAACTTCATGTGTATACAGATGCAGATTGGGTAGGTTGTGTTGATGACAAGAAGAGTACCTTAGGAGGAGGAGTATTTCTTGGAGACAAGTTGGTTACTTGGACAAGCAAGAAGCAAAATTGTATCTCTCAGTCGACAGTAGTTGCTGAGTATGTTGTAGTAGCACTAAATTGTTCAACAATGGTTTGGATCAAACAGATGATTAAAGACTTTGGTATTCAGATTGATTATCCTATTGTTATTCATTGTGATAACACTAGCACTATCAATATGTCAAAGACCCCTATGATGCACGCAAAGACAAAATACATTGAGATCAAATATCACTTTCTAAGAGAAAAATTTGCAGACAGAGAAGTAAAGTTGGATTATGTGAGCACTAAAGAACAGTTAGCAGATATTTTTACAAAGCCTTTATCAAAAGATACTTTTGAGTATCTCAGGGAGAAGCTGGGAGTAATTCCCTTTCCTGAGTCTGATTAGAATTTGCAGCAAAGAACATCAGTCCTTGGTGACTAATGAATGGTTGACTACTCTACTTTTGGAGTAGTACATGTGCTTCATGATGTTTGGCACCCTTTGCCATTGATGTCAAAGGGGGAGATTAGTAAGAGGGAGCATATACTCTGGGGGAGTATATAATCAAGAAAATAAAAACACAGTCAGAAGAGCAACATCAGTAAACAAGAACCCTTGATGAGGATATTGAGAAGATTGTAAAAAGGAGGATACTTTGGGTTGATGGTGTTTTTCATATCATATGTTGCCATCAATGTCAAAGCGGGAGATTGTTGGAGATTTTCTTGTGTGCAAATTGTTGATTGTATGTTTGTCATTGATGACAACATATAATATACAGCAGTGTCCTGTGAGCAATTATTTGTATAGATGTTTTGGAGCCTTGCATTTTTATTTCCATTGCGTACACATGTTCTGGTTGCTATGTGCATTCACGCAGAGTCAGATATACAGTTTCAGTTGTGTTATGTTAGTCTGTTTTGACAGTTACAGTGACTGAAGATTATCTGTGAAGAGCCGATGTAATTACATTATTTCTTGAGTTGTGCCTATCTTTGGGATATGTGTGTTTGTATTCATGTTTAGTTATGATTTAACGATAATTATCTAAAGGCGCTAAACGTGTCCTAACAGAAGCAGGATGGTTGAGTCAATTTGGTAGAGCCAACTATGTGAAGCGTCGCGTCTATTTAGTTTGGGTTGCATGATTCTAATCAGGTTGCGTGCTTGATTTGGCCAACTAAAGAAGTATTGAAGGGACTCCTAAAGCTGACTAATATCACATCTTTTGGGGAAGATACTTATAGTAGTTCATTTGATGAACGCTAGGTGTGAATGACAAGAGAAGAGACAGAAAAAGTACAGAACAGAATGTCTGTTGTTTTGGGACAATAGAGACATTTCATTCATCAAGAAAAGATCTATGTGAAGAAGTGAAAGCATACAACACACTAGAACTGATCAAGACAGCAGGTCTACTCAAATGGTTCATTTATCAGATATAGTGCATATCTGTTTTACTGAAGGTTGCAGCCTTCATCATTTTAGCAGTGAGCTTTTTGGACAGTGAGTCCTCACCCCTAACAGGGTTACTTGTAAATTACTCCTAACAGGGTCAGACTCTTAACCAGGTCACTGTACTTATTGCATTGTAAAGAACAACTCCTAACAGGGTTGCAAGATCTCCTAACAGGGATAATTATACTCAAGTACAGTTCTCTATGGGTTCTAATTCCCACCGGGGTTTTTACCTATTTGGTTTTCCCGTAACCAAAATTGTTGTGTACTATCTTGTGTTATCTGAATGTGTTAATGATTAATGTTGTTCTGTAATTAATTGAAGAAAAGAATTAAACTAGCTGATAACTTATTCAACCACCCCCCCCTCCTCTCAATTATCCATTGGGACTATTCCAACAAGTCCAACCTTCAACCTATACCTGGGTATAGGTCAAACCACTTTCAACATATTCCTAAGACATAACAGAAAGTTGCAAAATTATGCGTTACAGGTTGCAGAGTGCCAAATTCAGAATCAGGTCATTCTGGGGCTCTGATAGACAGGAAATCAATCTCCAAATTCATTCTCCTCTCTCATTTCTAGGTGTACACATTCCTTCTTCTATATCTTGCATCTACTTTAATACATTAGATAAGATCTATTATTGTACCTTTTTATATCTTCTCTTTATCATAATCCAAGATCTCTTGTCATTTTCTTCCATACAACAAAAGGAATAGCCTAATCCTCCTCTTAGCTAGATCTTGCATTTGTATCCCTTCATCCTTTTGGGGTTGTACAAATCAAAATTGGCCCAAGGATTGGACTTCGGGTCATTCTAATGTATGTATAATTTGGTGGTCTACCATTGATCACCATTTTATATTATACACTAGAAAAGGCATTCCCTGTGAAGTTACACATTGTGATCTATCCAAAACGGTTGTGACCAAACTATCTGGAACCTTGGCAGCAATTAATTCTATTCTTTCAAGAGAGGGATTTGAACTCCATATCCCTCCCATTGCGTTGTGTCAACAACGCACTCAACAAAACCTTCCCATTTCATTAATGTAAGGAACCCCACAAGAGCATATGATTATATTGACACTCCTTAAATCAATTCCATATTATTTTTTTATGATTTAGTTAATGTTTGTATCTTCAGTCGTATGATCATTAGAATACATATAATATATGTTGATTAATAATAATATAATATATATGTTATATTATTATTAATCATATGAAATTTAATATTAAATTATTATATTA
>MU225187.1:1365546-1393255 GCA_018584345.1 Thuja plicata | reverse complement strand
GATCTTTTGTTAATCATATTTTGATGAATTTTATCTTCACTAACTAAGAGGGAGTGTTGATGTCTTGTGTAGATATGGTAAGGGTCATAAGTGTTGACACGAGAGACCACTACACATTTTGTTTGATGATCCTCCCTAGCTAAGAGGGAGTGTTAATGTTTGTATCTTCAGTCGTATGATCATTAGAATACATATAATATATGTTGATTAATAATAATATAATATATATGTTATAGTATTATTAATCATATGAAATTTAATATTTAATATTAAATTATTATAATATTATTATTATTCTTAATTAATAATTGATTGATGAAACATTATAAGATTGATTAAATTATAATTAGTTGGAAGATGTATGTCCTTTCTTATAAATAATAATGAATAGACATGTCCCATGAAGGGACATGTCTCTCCTATCCTCATTCCCAATATAAATGAAAGAGAGATTGTTGCATTTGGAAAATACATACAACATAGAGTGCTATTACATTTGCAGCTATCCTAAAAACTTAACAATTTCAAAGGTTTTCAAAAATCAACAAGGCATTGTTGACAATTTAGCACTTATCAAATGATTTAAGATCATAATTGACCAAGGTTACAATTACTAATGGTGTGGAGGTAGTCAAAACTTGTATTGATTAGAAAATAAGGTTAGTAACTTCATGGTTGAGAACCGCTTCTCTTTCAGTGATATTATTTATAACAAAACTTAAGGGATTGCAATGGGTTATAATGAATGTACAACCCTCAATTTCTTCCCACAAAAACAAATGGTGGAATACACATGTTGACAACACCAAATTATGTTAGCAATATGGAATGATATGAAATATTTTAATGATGTTCTCGATAGTGATCAGTCTAAGGAACCAATGGCTCACAGCCTTAAACCATCTGCATATTCCTTTCACTGTCTGGCCTCCTACTATGGATCTTGACTAGAAAGCTAGCAGTTTGGTTGATCTTATCCTCGTCAAATAAATTGTGCATGTTATTGGCCTTCAAGATGATTTCATGCTGAGCACAAATATCTTCAGACACTGTACATTTTGTGAGAAAGTGTTATTCTATCTCAATTGCACCCATCTTGCAATACATACAAGTTCTCTCATGGCTCACATCCTTAAACCATCTCCATATTCCTTTCATTGGCTGACCTTCTGCTATGGATCTTAACTAGAAAGCTAATAGTTTGGTTGATATTATCCTCGTCAAATAAATTGTGCATGTTGTCGGCCTTCAAGATGATTTCATACTGAGCACGGATATCTTCAGACATTGTACATTCTATAAGAAAGTGTCATTATATCTCAGTTGCACCCATCCTGCAATACATACAAGTTCTCTCCTCCCATAACTCTTTTGGCTCTTCCACCTACTTGTCTCGCACCTGAGATGATGCGATCCCATCCTCAAATGTGTTGCTAACAGCCTTTCTTTCCCTTTAATAATTGTCCCTAAATGTGCTTTCTCTCCATGTTCCCAAAGTGTGTTAAACTCTTTGATGTAGTAAGCCTTTTTCGACCAATGTGATTTGTCCACATGGTAGTTTGAAACTTTTCTTACATTTTTTCTTTCCTCATTGGTATTAGGACACTCATGCAACTTGATGTTCTATTTTTCCAACCACTTTTTGTTTTATTTCATCCAAGTTTTTTTCAACAATACACCCTCTTCCATCGCAATCTTGGGCTAGCATTGGTTATCCATTTTTTCAACCTTCTTTAAATAACTTAGTAATTGGGTAATCGTTGATGCCTCCAACGGATAAGTACATGCTTCCACTAAAAGAATTTCATATGGTACTGAGGTTTTAACTTTGAAATTGCTTGTGATTAGGTGCTTATGAATTATCTCTAACTGTCTCCGTCCACAATTTGACATTGTTGCCTCCCCAAACTTTGCAGCCATAAAGAACCACCATAGTGACTAGTAAACCGAAAAGGGTTCTCTTGGTTTTCCAATCCCTAATTTCAGATTTTTTACACCTATTTTGGAGTAGATACAATGCTTTCCATCCTCCCTAGATCCTTTTCACTCTACAAGTCTTCCAACTAAGCTTATAGTGCAAGTCAATCCCAAGACATTTCTATTCTTTCACAATTTCCAACGGGCTACCTTCAAAAAGGAAAGTAATTTATATTTCTTTCCTCTTTAAAGAGAAAATCATGATTTTGGTTTTGGTAATGTTCACCCACATGCCTACCTCTTGACAAAAGTGTTCTAAGGCCCTTAAATGATCTCTTAATCCATGAGCTATTTTAGATATTAAGATGAGATCATCAGCATATAAAAGAAGCTTCACCACATATCATGTCAATTGGACACCTTCTCCATCTATATTGTTTAACCGCATTTCTAATTTATCAATGTATAAACCAAACAGAGTGGGGATAAAGGACATCCTTACTTAATGTCAATGTCACTACCAAAACATTCAAACATTCCTTCACTAGTTCTGATTTTGGCTCTAACTCTCTCATATAGTCTATTCACTACCACTCTATACACGTCAGGGATACCCAATTCTTCCATTATGTTACAGAGCTTGTCTCTAGGCATAGTGTCAAAGGCTTTCTTCAAGTCTACAAAACAACAATATGCTTCTTCTCCCTGATTGTCCCGTGTCTTCTCTATCAAATGTCAAAGAGTGATGTGCTGGTCAATGGTGTAATGTCTAGGTCTAAAACCAGCTTGCCCTTTTGCTCTTTTTCCTTCACCTTTTGTCCAATTGTTGATTCTACATTCTACCATGCTCCCAAAATGTTTGTCAAAAAGGGGGTTGACCATAACAATGTGGTAGTTAGATGGATTATTGATATCCCCAGTTTTAAAGAGGCGAATAACCACACTAATTGTCCAATCCGTTGGGAAACCATCCCGAATAACACTATTGAAGATTCCTTTTATGTGAGGGGCAAGGAGTTCAACAACCCATTTAAAAAATTTAGCTTGAAACCCATTAATGTCACTAGCTTTACCACTTGCTAATTTCTTTATTCCTTGTTTGATATCATCCACTGTGAAGAGTTCCTCTAATATATTCACTATGGGAGGAAAGTTATCCACTTATATCCGCTCATAAAGTAACTTCGCATGTTCTAGCCATTGAACATATGTAATATTTTTCTCAGATTTTTTTCTCCTCTAACTTCTTCCTTCTTGCCTTTACATACTCCTTTTTTTTGCTTGAGTCAATTTTGTGTACTTATTTTCTTTGCTTAAATCTTTCCCTTTTATAGATCTCTTGGTTGTCTTACATTCCTCATCATACTATGGATTTGCCAGAAAAGTATTTGTAGGCCCTCTTCCTAATGCACGACCTTTTACATGCACTTAAAGCCTTGTGGATTGTAAGAATCAGCAAACTACTATGAACGTGACCACTCTCCTTGCTACCCTTTTCATCTGCCAAGAAGTTATTTATTTCATGAAATTGTTGCTCAAGCATAGCATTGCAGATGTCCATGTTCTCCTAGTTTATGAGGATTTTGCCTTTGGTAGCTGCTCTCTTTTGCATGTGTAGATCTTGTTTATTGTGTGGTCTACTTGAAGCAAAGTCCAGCTTAACAAAGGAAAACTTGAAGTCGACTAAAACATCATCTATTTGGTTGAGAGCATCAAATAATATCCAAGCAATTGAGGGACATTTTACCTTTTTTCTATATCATTGCTCAAAATGTCAATTCTCTTGCTCATGATGCTTACAAGAAAGGAACCCACATTGACCTTGACATGCATGCTACATTTTTTCATTAGTTTACATAAAAAGCAAGATATTCATAAAAACCAAACAAAAAACCTAGACACCCTTGCTTCTAGGGCTTTTGATTTTGTGATGAGAAGCATTTAAAGACAGAAATCAATTACTCAATGTTGGCATTTAAGAGGAACAACTATATGGGAAACAAGATCCAATTCTCTTGCTCATGATGCTTACAAGAAAGGAACCCACATTAACCTTGACATGCATGCTACTTTTTTCATTAGTTTACATCAAAAGCAAGATATTCCTAAAAACCAAACAAAAAACCTAGACACCCTTGCTTCTAGGGCTTTCGATTTTGTGATGAGAAGCATTTAAAGACAGAAATTGATTACTTAATGTTAGCATTTAAGAGGAACAACTATATGGGAAACAAGATTTCTATATATTGTGATGTTCTAACAAGATTTCTTGAATCTTGCAATGCCCAAACATCAAAACTGCCTTCATTAGATAAAACATGGTGGGAAAACCTTTAAGATTGTCCAAGGATCGTGTGGAATTGCATTTGAGAAATGTTTGTAGAATTGGGATCCCATACCTTGCTGAAACTAAAAACGTGTAATGGCTCGCCTTAAAAAATGGCTTTTGCATAGCACTCTTTTAAATTTAAGCATGCAATCTCTATAGTAAATGTCAAGGCTTGCAATAGAGAACAACTATTACAAACATCAATTGATACAGGCAATGAAGACTGGAAAGCGTGGATCAAAATTCAATGGAGAGGATGATTCGGATTTAAGTTGTGTATAGACATTTGTTATCAAGGAAAACTTCCCTCACTTCAGGAGACTATTTACTGTTTTCAATTTTCTTGTATGCAAAAGTAGATTAATTTTTAAACCTGTTTTTCCCCATTTAACATTTGCCTACAAAGGATAGTCCTTCAAACATGCTTTATTAGTTATGTTGTCTATAAGGTATCTCTAGCTTGCGATTCTTAAGCAATTTTATACTCGGGATAGATAACAGATTCTGACCTGAAACATCAACTAAAAACTTATATACGGTTTTCCCAAAGCTCTATTATGGATTATGGAATCCGAAGACCTTTAAAAAGAATAATTAATATTGAAAACCAATCCACCTGCTAATTGATTAAAAAATTGAAAGCATTGTATCTCCCAATATCAGAAATTACATGTAAGTACATACCTTCAGCAAAACTAATAATGGTATAAAATTGTTTTACTAAATACTTCTGCCAAAAAATTCTAAAGACTAGGTAAAATGTTATTAGAAAGCAATAAAATACAAAGCTAAAGGTCTAGGTGAATTTAATAAGCTACTCACCATTAAAAAATAAAACACATATTAAGCATTCAATCAGCAAACCTTTATTTCTTAATAATCAATCGAGCTTAAAGACTTTATTTCTTAATATCAACCCACCATGGCATAAAGGCTACCAAGAAATAAAGTTGTGCAAGTTACAGCACAGCGGAAAATACAAATCAACAACTTTTCAAACTTTGTTCTCTCATTAACCTAGTCTAATGCATCAGCATAAATGTACAGCAGTATAATATTTCTTATTATTGGGATTGCCGTATTTAATTGGCATAACTATATTGAAGTTTCGGATTGGCTGGTAGACGAATGCTGGATTGGGGGTTTTGTGTTAATAATACTTGACGTGATAATAGCTAGGCAATGCGGAGCACTAAAGGAATGTTAGTTGAGGGGCCATTGGAAATATTATTTCACTATAGAAAGTATTAGATCTTCGATTTATAAACAGAAGTATTTTGCATATTGATTGAAATTTGTAGCTCTTCCTTCCGAAGTGCATGAAATTTGGTCTTGTGTGTGGATTTTCCTCCATCCTAGATGCTGAAAATTATGATTCTGCAAACTTTTCGTCGACAGCAAGGAAGTTTTATGTATTCAAGCAGATGCTGAAAATACCCAGACCCCATAGATTTCTCATCAGATTAAATCAGAGAAAGTACAGTAGTTCTCAGGAAAAGTGTATTAAATTGACATCATTTGCACCTTATTTAACTGTTTTTCCAATGTATTCATAATATTCAGTAGGGCCACATGCTTTCCATTACCTGTACTAAAATTTCAGTCAATTTGATAACACTAGCAAGACGCAACAAATTAATTAAATAACATATCATGAACCACATCACATTCACACCACATGTGGATCATCTCCTGCATGATTAGATACTTTCACTAGATAATCACCAATTAGATTTGACATGGTATTCAGATTAGTTTGAGGAGCAGGACCTCTGGTCAACAGACATGTATACCACAGTTAAGAAAATTCCCCCCTTGATTTGAAGGATCTTCAAAAACTAAGCCTCGATGTTAGGTTACAGAAAGCAGCATCTACTAAAGCCAGCCGAGATTATCTAATGTTTACATCTCAAAGGTACCACACTGGTTTGTCTCCAGAGTGGAGTTCACTTAAAAAAACAATCAAATCATAAGCTGCTTAGGTGTCACGACTTATTCAAATCATCTAAACTGCAACTCTGATGTATATGAAGATGTTTCTCAGTGATCGATCATTTTCTCTTTGCTCTTTGAAAGCCAAAGAAAAATTTTAACTCACCACCGATTCACTGGTGGCTTAACTTTGTAAATTCTCACTATCCAATTAGATGTAGTATAGGCCTCTTCCAAGTACTCAAGTTTCACGTTCTTGTTTCCTATTTCAACTCCTCTTGCGCGATCCCACCTACCACATGAAATCCGTACAAGTCAGATCATTCAAAACAGATTATTCGAAGCGTGTGACATTACAGAATATTTGAAGCGCATGACATTGGCAAGAATGATTTTTTATATCCTATGCAAGCCCAAAAAATAAGGGAAGAAAATGACAACAAAACAAACAAGAACACCTTAGCAAAAAAAATGAGTACACATGGAAATTAGGAGGCCAATAATTATAATTTACTTATAAAAAATGAATATCGTGTGACAAAGGGCTTCTACTGAGCATTTTTATACACCCTAACCATCTTAATTATAAACCAACCATAGAAATTGTGCTAAGAATCGGTCACTTCCAGGACAGTAACACCATTTAATTAAGAGATGTTCATGTTATGGAGAATGAATATTTATAACCCCTTTACTAATTTAAAGAAACTTGGAAGGGCACATGACTAGAGTAATTTTTGTTCTACTGCAATGATGTTAAAGATGTAACTGCCTACTGAAGAGAATTAAATTAAATCATTACCAAAAATGACCTCAGCCAAAAAAAAATCAAGAACACATCCAAACACTTGAATAATAACTCTAATGGAATTGCAAGAAATTCAAACAAAGGGTGTGGAGCAGCATGCACTCAATATTATCCAGGAGTTGAAATCCTGAACCCGATAAACAATTCCCTACAAAATGTTTGCAACTTCGCAGTTCTTGTACACAAATCCACAAGAAGTTTGTGGCAATTTGATATTTGCTTAACTGTTCCACTTATGATGCTAAGCTTCATGACACCGACAGAGAATTGGAAGATTGTGCACTCCTTGTAAGCAATGAATTTTTTCTCGTTAATCACCGCTGCCTAAGTTGGGTCCACAAATCACTTTCACAGGACACCACTTAAAATTGGCAAGCTTGAAATCCTGAACCGGATACACAATTCCCTACAAAATGTTTGCAACTTCGCAGTTCTTGTACACAAATCCATAAGAAGGTTGTGGCAATTTGATGTTTGCTTAACTGTTCCACTTACGATGCTAAGCGTCGTGACACCGAGATAGAATGGGAAGATTGTGCATTCCTTGTAAGCAATAAAAAATTTCTCATTAATCACCGCTGCCTAAGTTGGGTCCACAAATCACTTTCACAGGGTACCACTTACAATTGGCAAGCCCACTCTTCTTAATAAATATAAGAGAAATTACTATACCTCTAAACCCATTTCAAGATACCACCATCATCAATGAGAACTGAACAACTCAACTTAGGGAATTATAAAATTAACTCGTGGGCAATTAGCTGCACCTGCAATGATATTAATTCTATAACTTTGCTCACATCAGTAGCCTAATTTTTTGCAGGTCTTAAAAATATGGGTTTAAGGTATTTTAAATATATTCACCCACTTTGACCAATTAGCATATTAGAAGATTTTACAAAATCCATTCACAATGTTTTCAGTTTTTTGGAAATATATTAGATAATAAATTATCCTGTTTCCTTAGTGCCTTTAGTGGTATCTATACCTGTAATATTCCAAGGATTATTTACAAGTGGTATTTAAACTCTAATTTTTGCCACACTAGCAAAAGCTTATATAGGCAAATCCATGGAGAGACATAAGGACTCTCTTATCTAATTTTCCAATTCATACAAAATTTGATATCTAAGAGACATGAAATGCTCTTTTCATTTTGATTCTCCCCTGAACAATCATAAATGTAAAAACTTAATCTCTAAGATCTTATTACAAAAACTACACTAATCTTGTCAATAAATGTGATAGATAGAATAGCTCATATTTGTAGATTCATATATAAACAATAAAATAGATTAGGTTTACTAATGAGAGCTAGTTAACCATGTACCCCAGTGTGCAAAAATGAATTTTTCAACCTAAGGGGTATATACATTTTACATACATAGTTTGTATTATGTTTTATATATGCATGTGTCACAAAGTTTGTATTATGTCATATATGTGTGTGTGTGACATATATAGATCATATTTATAGATTCATATCTACATATAAAATGGAATAGGTTTGCTAATAAGAGTTATAGTTGAGTAAACCATGTGCCCAGCATGCAACAACAAATTTTTCAACCTTGAGCGGGTAAATACATTTTATGTCCATAGCTTGCATTGTCTCTCACACAGACATAGACACACGCACATGTGTGCCACACAGAGAGAGCTATATTGAAATACCTATCAAATTTAGAAATACCCATAAATAATAGGCTATTATTGGTTTAGTCTCTAAATGAATAAAAATCTGCCTCCATTTAATCTATAAAAAAGAATATAATATCAACGTAGAGAATTGAGAGATTTATATTGAAATACCTATCAAATTTAGAAATACCCATCAAAAATAGGCTATGCCTATTATTGGTTGAGTCGCTATATGAATAAAAATCTGCATCCACTTCATCTAAAAAAGAATATAATACCAACGTACAGAATTGACCAATTTGGAAATATCATAATTTCAATACCATTTTATTGGAGTTCAGTTGTTTCAGAGAATTAGCTCTCTAGTTATACGTAAACAATCAAATCAATTGATAAAACTATTGTATTATCTACCATCTAAACACTCAGAGAGAGAGAGATTTTCAATACACCTATCATATTTATAAATCCCCATTAAAAATAGGCTATTATTTGTTGATTCTTTAAAGGAATAAAAATCGATCTCCATTTCATCTAAAAATGAATATAAGGGTAGAGAATATAGTATATACCAATTTGGTAATACCATAGTTTTCAATGTTAGAGTTTTTGGTAGCTGCAGGAGCTACCATTCTTTCCTGCGATGGTTGTGCCTATCATCCTTGTTATCTCTTCTGTGTTGAAGTTACTCTTGCTCATAAGCCTGTGGTTGCAGATTTGCTATGCTAACTATTCTATCCTTCTCTGTTCCTGTGAAGATTATTCTGGACAGTATTATCATTCTATGTTTCTCATGATGATGTTGATTAGACGAGCATCTCTTGTTCTGTATTCCGTTTTTGTTATGTCTCTTGAAGGCATGATAGGATGATTGATTCCAGCTCCTGGAGCGGCTGTATTCCGTTGATTCCAGCTCATTACTGCAGTCTTTATTATTTCTTCGGAGTGGTTGTATTACCGTTACCAGCATATTGGCCTTCGTGTTCTTTATCTTCTTTGTGGAGTTCCCATTCTTGATGCTTCGGATGACTTGAAGATGAAAGGGCTTCTATTCTCAACTGTCACTGTCCTAGTTAATTACGATGGGAGTAGCAAGTGTCGTTGGTTCATGTTTTTCATCAATTGAAGAGTAGTTGCCGACGGTTAATACTTACTATGATGGAAGAGGAATCAACATCATCTTTGATAGCTTTTTCGGTATTCCCGTGTTTTGTATTGGAAACGCAACAAAGGTTGTGTTGATATTGATGTTATCAGTTTTTCATTCTTCACGACAAGAGTCATATAACCCTGTTATCGTGAATACATTCTTAATGATGGGAGTCATATGATCTTGTTGCCTGGTTAGCTACAGCTCATCAAGTAATTCACATTTCAGTTATCTTGTTCGACGATTAAATGCTTATGGGCGATGCCCGTGCATAGTCTTCATTTGGGGGAATGCAGAGTAATTGAAAGATGATAGATGTGATCTCTGTGTGGTTATTTTCTGTGGGCAGGACAGTGATAGTTTGATTAATCTTATTCAGCCGTATAACATTTGATGTGTAATTATCATGTGATAAGTTTTGTATGTGTGAGTGTTGATTGTTTAAGTGAAGGTGGGTATGATATTATCGTATCTGGAACAGCTATCATTGGGTCTGCTACAGACATCACCGTGTCTGCCTTTTGATATATCTTCTGCAGACACTATGTGTGAATGTTTTGTATGTGATCCTTTGGTGTGTTAATCATTTTGTTTTTTACCATCTGTGAGATACATATGGCTTTAATTATACTATAGATGTCAAGCAGATTTGCTTAAATTGTAAAAGGCATTCTATTGATGATTGTTGAGAGTTGACAATCACTCATTGTCTTGAGAGTATTGTATCCAATTTTGAGTATTCAATAAAGGACCGATTTTTTGGGTGTGGCTGGGTTTTTCCCTGAGGCTAGAGGGATTTCCCAGGATAAAATTCAAGTGTTGATTTTGATCTTGTGTGTTTTAAGTTTCTGATTTTGCATCTTTGTATTCTGGTTCAAAATTTAACATGGTTTCAGAGCGGGTCTAAAGAAAAGATCCAGAACCAGAACTTTTAAGCTTCGAGATATTCTTTGCTTTCCTCTAGTCGGTTTATTTATCAGCTTTCAACAATGGTGAATGGGCTCAAAGTTGAAGACAGGCTGGATGGAGCATCCAATTTTACTTCATGGAAATTCAGAGTCCTAATTGCGCTTGAAGAAAATGATCTTCTCAACTACATGAAGTCTGATGTAGCTGAACCTTCCAATGACACTAAGAAAACTCAATGGAGGAAGAACAACATCATGGCAAGGAAGATATTGATTGATTTTGTAAAGGATCATTTGGTACCTGTTATATCTAAGATGAATTCAGCTAAAGAGATGTTTGAGAGTCTTCAAAGCTTGTATGAATTCAACAACACTAGTAGAGCTTAGCCTTGAGATGTCAACCCCTTCATATTAAAATGGCTAAAGGAGAATGTGTTGTTTCTTTCTTCATGAAGATTACAGAATTGAAGGATCAGCTAAATGCTATTGTAGATTCAATTGAGGACAAAGACCCTGGTTATATTGGCCATAAATGGCCTTCATCACCATGAATGGCCTTCGTCACTCTTGGGAATCTTTCATTCAAGTGATTAGTGAAAGAGATGAACTACCCAAATTTGATCGTCTGAGAGCTGATTGTACTCAAGAGGAATTCAGATTAGATGCAAGAGGAAATGGTCAAAAATCTCATCATGAAGAAGATCATGTTCTTGCTGCTCATACATCTAAAAGGAAAGGAAGTGAATGGAAAAAAGGAAATTTCCAGAGAAATAGAGATAAGGATTCAGATTCAACTCCAGAACCGAAAAAGAAGGATCTCTCCAAAATTCAATGTTTCAGATGTGACAAGTATGGTCACTTTGCCAGAGATTGTTTATCAAGACCAAAACATCAAGCTGCTACTGCAAATGTTGATGTGGCTTCACCTAATAAAGAACCTAGTGACAATTCAGAGGGATTTTTTTCTGAAGAAATTATTTTTCCTCAGAAATTTAGTTGCCGTACTATCATCGTGTTAAGGTTTGAATTTGTGGCTTTGAGAAAGTATTAGGGCTTCCAGCATCAAGTCTGATCCTAATAAAGTTTTTTTTAGTTCATACTACCGGCTGATCAGTTTGGCATTTCTGAGCAAAGGAGATTCTGAAATTAAAGGTGTCAATTTTCTTTGTTGAAACTGCATTAGTTTTCGTTTTTAAGAAGGGTTCTTCTATATTGAATTTCCAGGATAATCTCCTTATTCAGATTTTTGTGTTGTTGGTTTAATAATAAAGATATGATCTTATAACTGTGTTTGAGTTGCATGTCCGGAGATTTAGTCAACAAAATATAAGGATGCTGATTCATATGCAATTGATAGAGAACGTGGATGATCTCAGTCTGTTACAGGTATTCTGAAGTGATCAGCAAGCTAGTTGTCTATTTTTCTGTTGGGTACTCAAGACTTCAGTTTAAGGGAAAGCTATATCATTTCTATGGGATACGTATATATATAATATATCTATGCAATTGGAGACAATTGAAGAAATTTTGAGTGGTTGCTGGTTTGATTAGTGGTGGGCTCATTACAAAGAATTGTTTGGAAACACGGTCTTATTTTGCTGGGAATTTCAGATTGTTGTTCAATCTTCTGTAGTCTGCTGTTTTGACTTAAACTATTTGAGTGAGTTTTGCGGGCTTTATGTGAAGCTTAGAGACTCGATTGCCTTGTTTGAGTGCACAGTCTGCTACAGCAGTTTCTAGATTTTAGTTGCAGACTTATTTGTGCACTTTTGGAGGTGTTGGACAAGTCTTAAAATCTTGTAGGAGCATGAGATTCTTATTCCTTGATCCAAGGGGAAGCTAATGTCTATGAAGAGATAAGCATTTCATATCCTTGAATAACCTTTATGAATTTTTTATGTAGTTCATTCTCTAGAATAGTAATTCATATATTCTTTTAGCATTGGTCTGTATATTTCTCTTCAGGGTAGTTTGATTGTATGTATTATTATTAATCTCTTGCTTGCAAGATGAATCAAGGAGCAAAGGATGATGGATTAATTATCTGAAATTGCATAAGAGGAAGAGTTTAAACATTCAGCTAAAGTATTGATCATACATGAAGACTTAGCTTGCAGTCATGAGCCTAAGTTGATGTCACATAACAAGGTTGGGTCAGCCTTGGATGGAGGGTTTGCATCTGCAAGGAAATTGAAAAAGATGAAGACACTAAACGAAGAAGAACCTATTCAAATTATCTTGTGATCAGTTGAAGAGGAAATGACATTCAAAGGGAGTTTCGTGAAGAAGTAAAGATATCAGCTAAGTGTGTTGCAGTGTTGCAAGACCTGGGTGATCTGGGATGAGGTCGAGGAGGATAGTCCTGGACTCTAACATGTTAGAAGTTTCAGAAGTGTGTGTTGAAAATTGTTTCTCTAAGGCAAGCAGTGCAGGCAATCTTGAACGAGGAGGTCAGGAGGTTGATGCAAGTGCTTGAAGATTCAGAGGGAGCTTGAGCTGCAGATGGAAAGTGCCAAGTCCTTTGCAGAGGACCAGCAAGCTCGTGAAGCAGTGTGGCTTCGGAAGCTCTTTGTTTGGTCATAAATTGGAGTCAATTTTAATTTATTATGAGAACCAAAGCTGTGAGAATGCTGCCTCCACTGAGAAAAAGTCTCTGCTGAGAGGGAGTCTCAGCATCAGTTGCTCTTATTATGTGTTGTAATGCATTTTTCTCTGAGACGGAGAAATTTGAGGTGAAAGCCCTTATTGCTCTTTCCACTCATGGGAGTAGCCCTAGTGGATGTCATGTTGAGAGACTCCATGACAACATCACGTTGAGTGACTCGGTGATGAGAGCTTGTGTTTATTCCACCCATGAGAGTAGCCATAGTGGATGTCATGTTGAGAGACTCCATGACAACATCACGTTGAGTGACTCCGTGATGTGAGCTTGTATTTATTTCACAAATGGGAGTAGCCATGGTGAACATCATGTTGAGTGAATCCATGACGCTATCACATTGAGAGAATCCGTGATAAAGTTTTTGCTTTTAACACATATGGGTGTAGCCATTGTGTTTGTCATGTTGAGAGACTCCATGACATGAGAGTCTGTAAATGATATCTCCTTTGTTAAGAGGGAGTGTTAAGAGTTTTTGGTAGCTGCAAGAGCTATCATCCTTTCCTGTGATGGTTGTGCCTATCATCCTTGTTATCTCTGTTGTGTTGAAGTTACTCTTGCTCATAAGCATGTGGTTGCAGATTTGCTATGCTGACTATTCTATCCTTATCTGTTCTTGCGAAGATTATTCTGGATGGTATTATCATTCCATGTTTCTCATGATGATGTTGATTAGACGAGTATCTCTTGCTCTGTATTCAGTTTTTGTTATGTCTCTTCAAGGCACGATAGGATGATTGATTCCAGCTCCTGGAGCGGCTGTATTCCGTTGATTCCAGCTCATTCCTGCAGTCTTAATTATTTCTTCATGTTTGTGTCTTCGGAGTGGTTGTATTACTGTTACCAGCATATTGGCCTTCGTGTCCTCTATCTTCTTTGTGGAGTTCCCATTCTTGATGCTTCGGATGGCTTGAAGATGAAACGGCTTCTATTTGTCCTAGTTAATTACGATGGGAGTAGCAAGTGTCGTTGGTTCATGCTTTTCATCAATTGAAAAGTAATTGCCAACGGTTCATACTTACTGTGATGGAAGAGGAACCGACTTCATCTTTGATAGCTTTTTCGGTGTTCCCGTGTTTTGTATTGGAAACACAACAAAGGTTGTGTTGATATTGATGCTATCGGTTTTTCATTCTTCACGACAAGAGCCATATAATCCTGTTATCCTGAATACATTCTTAATTATGGGAGTCATATGATCTTGCTGTCGGGTTGGCTACAGCTCATCAAGTAATTCACATTTCAGTTATCTTGTTCGACAATTAAATGCTTATGGGTGATGCCCGTGCATAGTCTTGATTTGGGGGAACGCAGAGTAATTGAAAGATGATAGATGTGGTCTCTCTGTGGTTATTTTCTGTGGGCAGGACAGTGGTAGTTTGATTAAACTTATTCAGCTGTATAACATTTCATGTGTAATTATCGTGTGATTAGTTTTGTATGTGTGTGCTGATTGTTCAAGTGAAGGTGGGTATGATATTATTGTATCTGGAACAGCTATCATTGGGTCTGCTACAGACATCACCGTGTCTGCCTTTTGATATATCTTCTGCAGACACTCTGTGTGAATGTTTTGTATGTGATCCTTCAGTGTGTTAATCATTTTGTTTTTAGTATCTATGAGATACATGTGGCTTTGATTATACCATAGATGTCAAGCAGATTTGCTTAAATTGTAAAAGGCATTCTATTGATGATTGTTAAGAGTTGACAATCACTCATTGTTTTGAGAGCACTGTATCCAGTTTTGAGTATTCAATAAAGGATCGATTTTTTTGGGTGTGGCTGGGTTTTTTCCTCAGGCTGGAGGGTTTTCCCAGGATAAAATTCAAGTGTTGATTTTGATCTTGTGTGTTTTGAGTTTCTGATTTTGCATCTATGTTTTCTGGTTCAAAACTTAACATTCAATACCACTTCATTGGAGTTGAACTGTTTCAAAGAATTTGCTCTCTGTTTATACATAGATGATCAAATCAATAGATAAATCTCTTGTATTATCAACTCTTATAAATATAAACCTTAGTAGGGGGATATTACCATAAATTCTTTGATTTCTGCTACTTATTATTGCTGCTGGATAACCTGTATGCCTTGCTTCTATTGGACCTGGCACTGGTCAAGACACTGCTGTGGGACAAGCTGTTGAAGATATTGCAAGACAGCCAGAGGCAGAGGGTAAAATATGGGGTACCTTACTACTAAGTTCAGTTTTTATGGAAACTTTAACTATTTATGGATTAGTGAATACATTCTAATCCTAAATCATGCCATGTTTGTATTAGGGTTTTGCATGGAAACATATTGCAATTCATCTATGTTTTAGGCAGCACTTGGCTCTACACTCATTATGAAATGGGTGCATTAGATTACAAATTTTGTATGATGTTTATAACACAAAGTTTGGTAGTGCTGCAGACATATTGCTCATATCATCCCACAAATTTATGTTTGATTGTATTTCGGATTCATATTCATTGACTGTGTATGGGGCTTGATACTAACATCCACAAATGATGTAAAATCCACCAACTGAATGTGTCTAAAGTTATCGTGAGTGTCATAAGGCAGTGAATTCGCTAGCTAATATTGGAGTTGATCTTTCTCACTTTGGGTTGACACTGACAGTGGAATAGCATTTTTCAATATTTTCTTTCATATATTAAAATGTCTTTGTCAAGGCAACCACTCAAAACTAATGACATGAACTTCAGGAACAGGTGTCACAATACAGTGAGAAATAAAAAACATCAAATCACCTTCCCCTGTATTTCGCAAGTAATTGGTAAAAATATGTATTAACAAGAGCAAAGCTCAATAAATAGGCTATACAGATTTTACAAAGAGGCAAGTTTCTAAAATAGAAACTGCCAGAAAGATCAAAGAAGATCTTAACAAGATATTTACAGCAAGTTACAATATTGAGCATTAATACTAAAAATAATAAAATATTATTCTAATACCCTCCCTTAATGCTCAATCTATCAACTACACCAATAGACCCCCTGAATTTTACGAACTTATCTGAACTGAGGGGTTTGGTGAAAATATCTGTTGGCTGCTCCGAGGTAGGAACATATAGCAGTTGAATGGATCTGTCTTCAACCAACTGCCGAATGTAGTGACAATGAAGTTCTACGTGTTTGGTTCGTTCATGGAAAACTGGATTCTTGGCAAGTTTGAGTACTCCCTGATTGTCTGAAAACAAAGAAGTTGGACCGGTTTGAGATATGTTCATATTTGCAAGCATCCGGCGAAGCCAAATTGCCTCACAAGCAGCCTTAACAGCTCCTCTATACTCAACTTCAGTCGAAGAGAGAGCCACCGCTTGCTGCTTCTTACTAGTCCAGGTGACTGCACCAAAGCCTAAACTGAACACATATCCAGAAGTTGATTTCCGGTCATCAATTGAGCCTGCCCAATCTGAATCTGTAAACCCACTGAGTCTAGGATCATCACATCTAGTGTAAAGAAGGCCATAATCCGAGGTGCCCTTCACATAGCGCAAGACACGCTTCGCGGCTACCCAATGATCAACCCGGGGAGTTGTCATGAAGCGGGATATGTAGCTCACTGCAAAACTGAGGTCAAGTCTAGTGGCAGTGAGATAGATGGGACTACCCACTAGTTACTGAAATTGGGTTTCATCTACAGGAGGAGAATCAGACATGGCTGACAATTTCAGGCCAGTTTCCATAGGTGTGGAGGCAGGTTTGCAATCCTGCATTCGAAACCTGTCAAGCAAGCTTCTGGCATACTTAGACTGAGAAAGGAAAATGTTGTTGTCAGTCTGCCAAACCTCAACACCCAAACAATAATCAAGAAGCCCTAGATCTGTCATATCAAAAGTGTTGCACAAATCCTGTTTGATTTCGGAGATCAAATGTGTGGAATTCCCAGTAATGATCAAGTCATCCACATAGACAACAAGAAAGAGAATATCATTACCAAAGTGTTTGATATACAGATTACTGCCTGAAGGACTACGCTGAAAGCCACGAGAAACCAAGTACTGGTCAATTTTTATGTACCATGCCAGAGGAGCCTGTTTAAGGCCATAGAGTGCTTTCTGGAGTCTACACACTTGCGGTTCTAAACCGGCAACCTTGAAACCAAGAGGCTGCGTCATGTAGACTTCTTCCTGCAATTCACCATTGAGGAAGGCACTCTTCACGTCCATCTGATGGACTTTCCAACCATACTGAGCTGCAATGGTGAGAAGGAGACGAATAGTACTCATCTTAGCAGTAGGAGCAAATGTTTCCTCATGGTCAATGCCTTCTCGTTGGGTGAATCCTCGAGCAACTAATCTGGCCTTATATTTGTCTAAGGTACCATCTGCATGATACGTGACCTTATAGACCCATTTACAGCTAGTGGGTTTCTTCCCTTGAGGAAGATCTAAAAGAACCCAGGTGTGATTCTTCTGAAGGCTTTGGAACTCAGCATCCATTGCCTATTCCCATTCTGGAATTCCTTTGGCCTCGGCATATGTCTGAGGCTCATAGATACTGTGGATGTTAGCCATAAGAGCAAAATTGACTGTGTTATGCTGGATGCCCTTATTTCTAGAAGTTCTACCCTCAATGAGCTCATAAGGACGAAGATCACTAATAGTCTTAGCCCACCATTTAGGTCGAAGAGTAGAGGTGCCAACATCAGAAGCATGAGGAAGAACTGGAGGAAACAGATCAGGATTAGGATCAAGAGGAAGGTGGGCATCTTCCGGAGGAAACTCGGGTGGTGCATTTTCAAGGACAGGGTTTGTATCATCCCTCCCATCAGGTGAACCAAAGGGAAGACCAATACTCAAGTCAGAGGCCTTCAAAGGCTGAACGTCAGGATGATGCTAAGACGAGGTGAGCGGAAATGGGCCTCGATCTTCATCAAAAACAACATCACGACTGAAAATAACACGATCAGTGTCAATATCAATCAGGTGGTAAGTCTTATGGTTGTCACTGTACCCTGTAAACATGAGCTTCTAACTCTTGGAATCCAACTTAGTGCGCTTAGCATCAAGAATCCACACATAAGATAAAGAGCCAAAAACTTTCAAATGGCTGATCCGAGGTTTGCGACCAGACCATGCTTCCTCAGGAGTCTTATTTTTAACAGCATGAGTGGGTGACCTATTAAGAAGATAGACTGCTGTGAATACTGCTTCTGCCCAATATTTCCTAGGAACGTTTCTATGTTCCAGCATAGATCTAGCCATCTCTGTAATGGTGCGGTTGCGACGTTCTACAACGTCGTTTTGCTGAGGAGTGTAAGGTGTGGTTAACTGACATTTTATGCCATGAGTATCACAGAAAGTAGAGAAGGCAGAAGAACAAAAGTCCCCCCCATTATTAGACCTAAGAGTAATAATAGAAGAACCAAACTCTTTTTCTACTAAGGCCTTAAATTTCTGAAATACAGTAAAGACATCTGATTTTTGCTTTAGGAAATACACCCACGTTTTACGACTGAAATCATCAACAAAAAGCAAGAAATACATGTACCCAGTAACAGAAGTAGTATTCATAGGACCACATAAATCAGCATGGACCAGTTGCAGTACCTTGGAGGCTTGCCATGAGTCACCATCCTTGAATGGTGTCAGGTGCTGCTTCCCGGCTTGGCAAGCTTCACAAACACGAGGATTCCGAGTCTGAATATCAGGTAGGCCATGTACTAAGTCATCCCGAACAAGATGTGCAAGATACTGAATATTCAGGTGACCATATCGCTGATGCTAGAGACTGGTGAGAGAGGAAGAGTGTGTTGTGAAGGCATGCTCAAGAGAATCGCCTGTGTCCACAAGTCTATAGAGACCATGATCCTCAAAGCCAACAGCTAGAGTAGTGCTAGAAGCACGATCAATAATCGAGCACTTATGGGCACTGAAAATAACATCCAGCTAAGGAGAATGTCGCATAATCTGACTAACTGAAAGGAGATTAAGTTCCATACCAGGAACATAGTGCACATTGAGGAATAGGAGACGCCTTCCGCCAGGCTGTATCTGAACATTGTCTTTGTCGACAATAGCGTGTCTTCACCGCCTCCAAGAATAACTGAGTCCGTGTAGGAAGAGAACTCAACAAACCAATCACGCCTATGAGTGAAATGACGAGAAACACCAGAATCAATGTACCAGGCAGAAGACTTGACATGATCTGCAGGTCGTTTAGCCATGAAGGCATAAAAGGCAGATTCTTGTTGTTCTGTGTGCTCAACAACATTGGCTTGAGGCTGAAACCCTCCCTGCTTCCGCTGCTCGGAAGCCAGTCTGGTAGGGCAATCTTTGATCAGATGACCAAATTTGTGACAGAAATTGCACTGCACCTTTTTCTTAGAGCCATCCTGAGATTGAGAAGAGCCCTTCTGTTGGAAGGACTGATATGACTGAAATTTGCCTTGATCCTTGTGAAAGGATTGGAAAGCAAGGGCTTGCTCTGAGGAGGACGAGGTGGCACTGATACCAAATTGTTGTTTCCAACGATCCTACTGCAGAATTTTGGTGCAGAACTCTGGGAATTTCAGATACACATCAGTTGAAGAAATGTTGAGAGTTTCTATGAAGTGCTCATAGGATGATGGTAGACTTTTATACCCAAAGATGGTCAACATGCGTTGCTTCTAGGTGTTATAATTGCGGTCGTTGAATTGTTGATTTCCTTCCAACATCAAATTGGTGAGTGACGCCACCTTGCACGCTTCCCAATGTAGAAAAAGCAAGAAAGAGAGAAGCGGCGCGAATACACAATTCGAGACATGAATCCCAATGCAGAAAACAGAGACTAGATCAGGTACAAATTTCAAAAAAATGATGAGTGTTTGGCACGGATTTCAAGAAAATTTCCGACTAACCTAGAAAAATTCGACAAAGACCTAGAAGAAATCTGAAAAAACCCAGAAGGAATCTGAAATTGGATTTGAAATCCGTTGGCACAAATTTCAAGGCACGGAAAACGAGGCACCCAGAAAATTTTGAACGCGACCTAGTTGAGCTCTCGAAAAACCCACCACAAACTTGCAATGTGATTGTAAATCCGACACAAAATATGAGGGATTTGAATGAAACCCTAACTGGTTCCAAAAAACTTCAAAAACGTGGCAGATTGCTGCAACACGAACTGAAAAAAACGGATGCCCAAGCCGACAGAGAAACCAGAAAAACTCGTTGGATGCAGACAAAAGAGCGAAAAACGTCCACAAAGATCGAACGCATAGTTTGTGTGCAAAAAGAAAACACCAGTAATGGCGCCGCGCAGGCTAGAAGGTGTGTGTTTTGCACCTTAATGGCGACGCAAAGCAGGAAGGAGGAGCCAAGAAACAGTGGCAAAAACGTTGTGCGGGCAGTAAGGAACGCTGCAACACCGAGCCGCGAGCTGAAGCAAAAGTAATATCGCGGGAGGCTGAAAAAAACGAACTGTAGAAAAAAAAACGACGGCCAAAGCTTAACCAGAAGCCAAAAGCGACAAGTCCCAGATTTGCAGAGAACCCTATACGGGCTGCAAAACAAAAAAATTTGATTTTTCTGGAAAAAAATATGTTTGAAAATCTCAAGTCTAAAATTTCATGAAGAAATTAAAGATTTTCAAAACCTATTTCGAAAAATAACTCAAGAAATTTCAATAATGAAACTGTTATTTTTCAAAAAAAATAGCTCTGATACCATATTACGCAAGTAATTGGTAAAAATATGTATTAACAAGAGCAAAGCTCAATAAATAGGCTATACAGATTTTACAAAGAGGCAAGTTTCTCAAATAGAAACTGCCAAAAAGATCAAAGAAGATCTTAACAAGATATTTACAGCAAGTTACAATATTGAGCATTAATACTAAAAATAATAAAATATTATTCTAATACCCTGTGCTACTTGTTACTCAAAATGAACAAAAGCTAATGCTCTGTTGGAAATAAACTGCCAACAAATCAAGTTCACTAATAGAGCAAAATAGCAACTATTGAAGTCCTTCAACAAGGTATCATACACACCTTAAGTTATTAGTAACATGTAGAAAAGAATCAACTATTTTTAATTGAATTCTACCATCACATTTATTTCGTATCATTTAGCAATAAAAATACCTATATCTGAGGTAAAATACAAAAGCAATAAACATCAATATTTCCCAAAATAAGAAAAGTTTCTTGTCTTAGCTTTAATTAGTTTCATCAGTTTGGGAATCTCATATATCATGTCCATTCAATACATTGCTACTGTCCTGAAGATTAATGTATTTCCTCCTACTTCTGTTGAGGACATCAAACTAAAATGCATAACAGAAGGTGACCTCAAAATTTCAATGCACTGGAGAACTACAAAGTACAGACAACACTAGTGCCATTACAACATTGAATGCCTAATCTCAGATTGAAAATGAAATGCATAGTTGAAGTAGGCCACACATTTGATTAGTTTTTTGGAGAAGTTTAAAGATGAAAATGCATGCATATGAAAAACATTACCTACAATGCAGTCAATAACAATATCCAATAAACTGTCTCTAGTATCTCAAAATATGCTGCTTTCATCTTGGAGCTTAATACAAAAATGCAATTATGAAGAATGCAACAAAAGATGAGCATGATGTACCCACGAACCAGACATATTATATGACAACCCACCCGCATGCAGTGTGTATGTGATTTTTATTAGACTAGATTTGCAAAACAATGGCAGGAATAAGAAATTCATCCCCTCTAAATTTAAGTTTAAAAAATATTAATTTATATTAATGCTTACCCAGGAGGTCTCCCATATTCTGTACTAAGCTCTCCAAATCTGTAGTAACATAGCTTATACCTGTTCAAAGACACAGGAAAGAGTTAACGGAAATACAATTGATTTTAAAACTTGAAAATGCAAAAATTAAATCATTTGCTTAAAAAAAATAAGTCCATTGTACACAGTTAATTCTGATTCAAATTCAAGATACCAAACTCTACATGTACCACCCACAACAACAACAAAAAGTCTAGCTTGGCCTTAATCAACAACCCAATTAATTCCCATAACATTGAAATTCAAATTTTCACAAATTTCTACCCTTGCCAAACTTCATCGGGATTTTACGATATTTAATATAATATTGTTTTATTTTAAAACGATATTGAGTTATTAACTTATTTAGTTAAATTATTTAGCAATATTAAACAATTTTGAGAAGTTTGTGGATATATTATTTATGTTTAAAAATAAATAAATTTATATAAGGCAAATTTAATGTCGTTTTTTTTCGAATTTTTACCCTTGCCGAACTTCATCCTAATTTTATGATCGCCAAACTCAAACTCGAATTTGAACCTTGTGACTTTGTTATAGAGAATGACAGATTGTACTTCTGTAATTGGGTAAGACCAAGCTCAAGTTTAGATTGTCAATGAATTGTTTTAGAAAACAGATTTTACTACTGTTTATTTTCTTCATTGGAGCAAGTTTAGATTGTGAATGAATTACTTTTGGAGAACACATCAACATTTCAGATTCTGCTTCTAAAATACCTTGGTGGAATCTAATGTTTAATTGACAAAGCTTTGAATAGTAAACTCTAGGTTTTCCTACGTTAAAAAGATTGAGTAATTTAGGGACTCTTGCGAGCAGATAAGCATGCCAAATATTTCCAGTTTATTTAAAGGCGAGATCAATGAACAGTTGGAGAAACCTTTTGCCATCTTCAAATATGTAAATTTAAGCTGTGGTTTTACCATAGTATTACTTAGGGCTGTGATTGTTATTAAACCTAACATATACAAAAGCAGTAACCTGTGTTTTCAACCACACTCATTTCAAAAGCCACCATGGCACTTAGGTCTCACTAAAACAATGCAAACAGTAAGCCCAAACCAAATTAAATAGTCCATTTCTTCAAGAGATAAGAATATGCACAAATTGGCCTTAAAGTTGTAATAGTTCAAGTTTCAGAACCACTTACATAAGACAGTTCAGCATTTTAGGAGCTGCCCCTTTGTCAACACGGTACTCCCCATTAACAAGATAATCAGGCTCCTTGATAATAGGAAACACTCCACCTCCAATGCGGACCATCCACAAAAATCTGACAATAAAATGTAAATAGGACAGTCAACATCCAAGCAAAGAGACAGTTATATTCAATGATAGAGGATGCTGCAAAATATCACATTGCAATTGCAAATTTCTGAGCACAAAGTTGAGAACAAGAACAAATACAGAGTAGTAATAATAATAAAAACTAGATGCAAAACATAAGCAAAAGAAAGATGTCTTTCTGGACATACTTGTTGATGTCATCAGAAGAGTAGCCAGTAACGCCTCCAAACACAACCAGCACATAGTCGACATCAAGTGATTGCATGATCTCATACGCTTCATGCTCATATGAAGACATAGCCCGACCAACAGTGGCAATGTGCGTGTTGTTCCATGTGTTGTTATCTACAATAACAGTTCGGTTTCCCATGGCCGTGATTTGATATCCATAATCCCACCAAGACATTACCTTGGCATCAGGAGGAGTATTTTGCCGCAGCCAGAAGTATGCTTCACGATAATCATCAAATATTACCCTGTCACCATGGGCACCCCTAGCAGCCAGAACAATAGAGGGAGATGAATATGCCTCTGATGTCACCCAGGTGCAGTGGGTGACATAACTTGTAAGCAAGTAAAGAATTCCTAATATCAAGATTCCGGCACCTTTTCCCTGAAAGGGTAGAGACTGGTCTACTGAAACCTGAAAGATCAACCAAGGCATTTATATAAGATCAATGTGAAACAAAATAAACATATGCTTACAATGCAATCAAGCCCAGAATCCTTTTTTCCTCTGAACTACTGTGCTACTATTAAGAGTTTGGAGGTGATGCAAATAATATAGAGAAAAAGTTACCAAACAAAGAACTCATGTCAAGGGCACGATAAAGTTATTAAACTAACAAGTATATATCAAAATTTCTAGATGTCATCAACTACAAAAGATTCTGAAAACCTCAAGCAAAACAGATAGTTTGAAATTTGAATTAATTAAAACCAATGACCATAGTGAAGGCTTGTCGCAATGCAACCTGTTCCTAAAAATATAAATTTTAACGAGGCTGTAGTTGTAAAATAAATCCTTGATTCGCATGACTAATGTTTGTTTCAAGAACTTACAGGTCATAATAAACTCAGCTGTTTTGACAAAAATAAGTGCACTTAATAGGGTAAAATTTCCTAGTTTCTTGAAAAAATTTCCCTATGGAATTAGAAACAGAAAAAAATGATAAAAATCTATTTCAACAGCACTAAATTCATCTGACTTAATCATCATTCACTAAAAGTCTAAAGATAAACTTGAGGTGACTGCAATCCCAAAACCTGAAATACTTTCAAAACAAAACAAGGATGAGAAAGAAGATCCTGCATTTCCTGAAAAAGTGACTACAAAAATATCCCAAAAGTAAGAAAAGGGGATCCTAGCCACAAAAATAAATAATTATTTTTGCTCTGATATATTGTGGGTGAATTTATGATCCTTTAATGTTGTGGGATAAGCTTAAACAAATACTTTAATTTTGTCAACATCACTGTTGCAAGGGAGTATATCTCCCACCCTCTTGGTCATATCTCAGGTATAGGAGACGGTTATGGAGATGTACCCAGTGTCAAGAGACATCCAAACCCCATTTCTGAACATCTCCTGATTAAGAATTTAAACCCTAAAACAATTAAAAAAACCTTAAAACATTTTGAAAAGCATTATAACCTGCACTGTGTTAGCAGCAACGTTCCACCCTGTTGTGAGGTTTTCACACCATCGCCCCATTGCAAATGGGGACCCCCTCTTTTGACTTCACTCCTGAGGCTTTGTTTGGGTAAGTTAGAGCAATAGGCAAGGATTGGAAGTACAAAGTGGCTAAGTTTTAGTGCTTTGGAAGAGGATTATCAGGTCTGGTCGGGATTCCTTTAATCATAGGAATCCCGCCTCAATTCATTCCTCTATCTCCCAATATCCCGCCCAGTCCAAGTCTTGGACTTTGATACAATGTTGGAACGCTTGAGTGGTAAGTAGGAATCGAGAACCAAGGTGATAAGGGGTGGAGTTAAAAACATTTTTTTTGGAGTCTGATGTGCATGTAAAATGTGGCGGAATTCCTCTCACTTAAGGAATCCCGCCATGAAATTCCTCCATCACAATAGATTCCACCCCCTCACAAACACCAAGATTGGCTGAAATTTGAAGTGCTAACATGAGGACGAGTGAACATCAAAGAGCAAAGGATGAAATCATGAAGTTGGGAGGTTTGTTGAGATGAATTTGTGGATGAGCAACATGGGCGGAATTCCTCTACTAAGAGGAATCCCAACCCACATTTTCCTCCACCATATGAATTTCCGCCCAGAGGTGGCCTTGATTCTGATTGCAAGCGAAGTGCCTAAGTAAGTGGCAGAAAGAAGAATTGAGGAACAAATTGATAAAGGGGCAAGTAAGGAGGAGTGTTTTGGGTTTGAAAGAAGATAGTGAGCTAGTTAAGGCTGGTCGGGATTCCTCTCACTTGAAGAATCCCGCCATAGAATTCCTCAAAACCACAGAATTCTGCCCAGCATTAACACCAAAATTCGATGAAGATCAATGTGCCTAAGAGAAAAGGGAGCCAAGATTGATGCTCGAGAGGACGAAATGGCAAGGTTAAAGGAAGGTACGAGCATGTAAATCTGGTCAGGATTGCTCTACTGAGAGGAATCCCGACCCACATTTTCCTCTAGCGTATAATAACCCGCCCAGCTTGAGAGTGCAAGTGTCAATGGCAATCGTTTAGTCCTCAACTGATGAACATAGATGGGTGGAGGTTAAGTGAATTGAATTCGTGCATAGTGAGGTGGCAGAATTCCTCTACTTAGAGGAATCCCGCCCAAATTCTTCCCTCCCAAGCAAAACCAACATTCTCCTTCAATTTTTTAGATCAATAACTACTCCCTTATGCAGGGCGGCCTGAATTTTGGAAAGAATTTAATTCAAATATTTTTATTTTTAAGCCAAGTCGGCCTGCTTAAAAATTCGCACCACTTCAAATTTGAATTGCCTATATAAGGGGGGTGGCAAGGTGGATTCATTTTCACACCAAGTCAAACACAAATTTCTCTCTGCATAATCACATCAAGTTCACAGGTTCAAACTGCAAATTCACATCAAGTCATGAGGAAGATTTTCAAAGGTTGGAGAGGATATGAAAAGTGAGCCATTCGTGAAAATGCCATTACATTCATCCACAGGAGTTGATAGTTTCAGGAGAGTTAATCAAAGTTAGAATGGTTATCAAAAGATATCTTTCCTTCATCGAGAGTTACTTTCTAACAATCGAGCAAGAAATATTTGCAGTTTTAATGGATACATTCTACAAGCCAAGATTCAAAGCACATGTTCTTAAATGGATCTACAAGATAAGGATGATGAGGTGGCACCTGGTTGTCTTCTCCAATCAGAAAATTCAAGCTACAAGCACAGTCAATCGAAATATGCCAAGTGTCCTATTTTCTCATTGGTTAGAAAAATCATTGTAATTTTCCTATTGGCCCATGAATTGGTGCCCTCGTGTAATTGGTTGTAAATTTGGCAACCCTAATTAGGGTTTGTAGGGATGAATCTCGGCCCTCGATCTTGGCCCTTCGTTGTATTTGAACATCTATAAAAGGCTAAGGCCTCCTCATTTGTAACTCATTAGATTAGTAGAAGAGTTAGAAGGTTGAAGATTGTAGAGGATTAGACTAGAAAGCTAGATTAGATTAGGCTAGCTTAGGGAGAGACTTGATCAAATTGTTGCTATGATGCTTTCAAAGTAATTGATGATTCATTGTTGGTTTTCATGGTGGATTACTTAATGTTGCTTTGAAGTGTTGCATGGTTTTCTCAAACTTTCACTTGGAGTAGATTTATTTTCATGTTGAAGTAGTTTAGTTGAATGAAAGTATTTATGGATGCTTGCTTGACTCGAACAAATCCGGGCCACTAGCCTCTTACTGATTGTAAGTGTGCCTTGCATGGTTAGCTAAAGAGAGCACTTAACTTCAATTGATATTCAAATCTTTAGTTTGCATCCATTTGATGGGATTGAAGAGGAGATATTGATTTGAAAACCATTTTAGTGTTCCTTAGAAGCTTGCACTAGGTGGGTGGAGTTGTTGATTAAGCTACATCTAGTAGAGTCCAAGTCCATCCATGATTTCCTTACATTCACAATTAGAAGTAGTTGAAGTTAGCTAGTTTAAGTTGAGAGTTGAAGTATATATACTGCTGCAAATGAATTCTGATTTTTATTTCAAACCCTTAGTGATTGACAAACAAACTTATTGATGCAAAACATGCAAGCTAAAATTAATCAACTACAAATGAAGAAACCTGGAATTGCTCCAAAA
>MU225187.1:1350843-1365043 GCA_018584345.1 Thuja plicata | reverse complement strand
TTAAATTAAATCAATATAATTTAATTTAATAACACCTTTAAAATTAAAGCCACTGATCCGTCTCACTGCAACCATCCAACTTCTGACAAGCACCAGGACCAACTGCCCAGCCAAAAATAGCCACTGCCAAAAATAGACTTACTATAAATAGTAAGTCCCTCAAACTGGAGATTCTCTGAAACTCGATCCTAAGATATCTGATGCTCTGTGCAGACACCCTGCCAATCCTGGCCATACCAGAAACCCCACTTACTAAAAATAGTAAGTTAGCCAAAATGACCCAAACGAAGAGCAGACCTGATAAACTGAATCTCCAGAATGGAATCCCAACGCTGACTCCCCAATCTGACCCCCTCTGAACACCCGATTAGCTTGCGAGGGTCGCCAAACCAAGCTAATCTCGAAGTCTGAAAAACGGGGACATTACACATTCACAATTAGAAGTAGTTGAAGCTAGCTAGTTTAAGTTGAGAGTTGAAGTAGAAAGTTGGAAAATCAAAAAATTACATTTTCATTGCACATTGTGAAGCCAAAACTTTAGAGGTGCAAGCAGTTGATATCCATTGAATGAACAACGTAAGTCCCCTAAGTGATTACCAACAAATCACATTATTTCACTAAACGAGAATCCACAATTGAAGGGAACCTTGAAGTCATTTCATGATCTTACTTTGCAAGCTTAGCATGAGAGATGACCTTTTATCAAGAGAGGATGGAGTATTTGGTGTTTCATCTCGAAACATTGAGTGTTTGATTATGTACGTTGTAGTGGAACAAAACTCACATCAACACACCCCATTCAAGGTTCGTTGGTGCATTGCCAGAAATTTCATCTAGTCGAAAGTAATAGGATACTGATAAACCTGTAAGTACCACCACCAGAGAGGGGAAAAAAAGTATTCTGAATGTGTGCTAGTTGTGCTACATAAGCCTAAAAAGTGACAACTCATTGCAGAATCCAATCTTCTAAGGAAATAGACTATAGTCCCTGCTTTCTAGCTGAAAATGGTGCAATCAACCTCTCCAAGGACTACACATACACCTTGTGTTGATGTTAGTAATTCTGTAGCACATGAATCTAATCAACCCTCACTAGATCTGCAAACAGTAATCCAGAGTTAAAAATCACATTCATAGCACATATTATAAGCCTCTCCTCCCTCTCTCCTGAGTGCATCACCCCAGATCATCCTCTTGAGGACAGCATCAGAACTGATTTTTCCTTATTGCAGTGACCAACAAGGATGCTGCCATTTCTCCTACTTCAGACTTTGATGTGTGGTGCTTCCTTTTACAGGATTTTTGTATTTTCTATTGCATGCCTTTGTACATAACATTTTGTATTGGCTTTACCCTCCTCTTATTAGAATCTATCACTCCCCAGGGTTGGTTCTAGATGGTCTAGTTTTCGCTTTATAAGGTCCCTTTTAGCAACCTTGCTTTGCAACTTAATATTTCTAAGTTCCACTGACTTAAGACCCTGTAGCATAAGGCAAAACCGGTGCTTCTCATGAGACTATTTAACTGAAAATAAATTCACAGTGAGAAAAATGGATCACCTCTTCCTTGGACCATTGGGTACGGATTCAAATAAGGTTGTTTGGATCTTGAAAAAAGCTAAAACTCCTGAGTTTAGATTTATGATTATTTGTAGGTTTCCATCATTTCTTCTCTAATTTTGCAGCTTTGACCAAACCTTCGGAATTTATATTTCAATATAGACTTAGTTTGCCTTTTTGGTAACATGAGATTTGTTAATGAAGTAGTGTGTCCGTTAAATAAAGGGGAATTTATATCAACGCCTTTCTGTATGGAATCAGTTTTCATTTTTGTAATGTGAGATTTATTAAGGAATTACTGTTCCCATGTAAACAACCAAGTCTTCAGTGTGACTATCAACAAACACACACTGCATGGTACAGTGTGTGTACCTTGCAATGTACAGTGTGTGTACACTCCATGGTATAGTCCATATGGAATCAGCTTTCAATTTTTGCATTGTGAGATTCATTAATGAATTACTATTTCCATGCAATTACGGTATTACCTTGATGCTGTTAAACAACCAAGCCTTCTGTGTGGCTATCAACACACTCACTGCATGGTACAGAAAGGGAGAAATGATGGTGGATCTTGTTCTGATAATTAAATCGTCAACCAGGCATTAAAAACCATGTCATTCGGGCATACATATCCTGTTCTCCTGTTTCATCGTATGACGATGAACACAAACAACAAGAATATAGTTAAATTGCACCCAGTTCTCCTGTGAATGGCAGGAATGCATTGTGCTCACTGGATCAACAATAGGCACGTCTTTCAGCTACCTTGGTCTGATTTCTCAAAAATTTACATATGAACTGTTATTGAGGTTACAATTTACCTTCTTTAAATGCAATCTACAGATTGTGAGCTCATTGAGAATATAGCATGATGGCCTGCCCACAAAACTTAACACAGGTTCTTCACTAAAAGCATTTTTCAAAAGGGAACTCCACTTGTGTTTTTATGACAAACCAGCGACTAACTCGAGACCTGTTGCTCAAATTATTACAAGCATAACAAGAATTTCCAAAGATGCATTCCAAATGCAATCCATGGGAACATAAGGATGTATCTAAGAATTTAAGAAAGAAGGCCATGAGACAAAGGACAGGGGCCCGGTCATCAAAGAATTTCCTAGGCAGCTTCACGGAATGTTGTTGACATCTTCCCAAAGGCAACACAGCATGTGAGGATCGTATAAGTGGACTACTAGCTCAGACACAATATCAAAAAGAAATCATAAGACAAAATGAGAACATTGAAAAGGATAAAGATTTAAGTGCACTACTCTGCAACTTGTGTTTCGCCAATACGCATATTTAAGGGAATACAATAAAGCTCTAATCATTGCACTTGAATAAAAGATACACAATATATTGGGTCTTTTGGAATGTAGCCAACGAGAGTGGTTCAATGTGCTGGCCAAAGAAGAAAAAAGTAGGCAAATGCCATTAGAAAAGAAAAATTATAACTCCAAAATGGCAAAAAGATATAATACCTTAAATATTCTGATACAATGGCTAAGTGTTACAATTCTGGATAAAAATCTTTAAGACTTTCCTACCTCTTTATCATGGTTACTGTCCCTTCATTGTAATCATCTAGAATTGTTTTCTTACTTATTCATTAAATTTTCAATATTTTACCCTAATTAAAAAAAAATCAATGAAGTGTTTAGTACTTTTGATCTTAATTAAGTTGAAAGTAACTATGTCCACATTTTAAAGTTTGTTAAATTACAACAATTTCAGTAGTTTAGAGTAAATAATTTGGAAAATACATGACAAACTTCAATTATCTTCACAGCAATACAACGGCCATTTTGAAAAAAGAAATGCCACAATATTAAAGTAAAAAGCACGATTAGTCAAGAAACACAAAGCTACAGTAATAATCACATTCCACAGGAAAAGTTAATATGAATTGACTGATAAAGCAAAAGGCACAATATTGTAATTCCTGTGTTTCAAAGGATAATTGAAGGCAAAGTTAACTTCATATGCAGAGGAACTAACAGCCTAAACAACAAATATCAATACAAATTCAACTTAGTACAAATTACAACCACCCACAAAATTTTTATTTCATACAGACTAACACTGTTCAGTGAGTTACAATCAAAATTTACAAGCATATCTTACCTTTGCAGATGCCTTCGAGATATTTGCACCTTTATTTGACGCTGTAGATGTCAGTTTGGGTTTACTACGCATTAGAACTGCCAAGTTTTTCACACTTGCAGAGATTGCTATAGCACTGATAAGACAAACAGCAGGAGTTGCCACAAGGATCAAACGAACCATCACTCCAGCAAAATATAAACTAGTGAGACCATAAAGCACAATAAATATTGTGGCGTCTGTTAATCTTCGGAAGCAAAAATACAGTCCTGCTGGAAAGAAAATCAACAGTATGTGATAGTCAAACATGAAAGATGACCAAGCTGTTGGTTGATGCTCTGAGACAGATGCAATAATTGGGATATTATCTTTTGCATATGTTGGATCAAGAAGAGAGTAGAAACGGCCAGTCCAGGGAGAAATGTAGCCAGATGCCATGCCCAATCCAAGTGCTAGTGCACCTGCTCCTACTGCAGCTGACACGGTTATCTTCAGAAATGCTTGAAATAGCTTTGGATCATCAAGCTGATGTTTGACCCAATCTACAAAGTAAAATACCTGAAACCAGACAAAAGTTACATTATAAAAAATTTCCCAGTATCTACTCTGCCACAATTAAACTCGAATGGTAAAAAATACCCTTCAATTTTACTGAGTGAAACCTCCCTGGAAAGAATAAACAACTATTGAAACTTGGTGCAAAGCTCATAGAAGAATAGTGCAGTCGGAAAATAATAAATGACTGCATATGTTCCATATCCTAACATAACAAAAGAAACATTTGAAAAAGAGGTATTACTTGATATATCTTCCAAGAGGCATTTGAAAAACATGCATCTTATTTCTTATAGAAGTGTGTACGTGTTTAACTTACACTCAAAATCTCCAATTGGTATGTGCCTCGTCAACGAAAAGGATCATTTTGGGAACAAATTTGGAATAAGCAATGCATGTGAATCAAAAGGATGAGATTGGATACAAGTCCTGGGAAACTTTGCAGATTAGAATAAAGGACCCTGGATGAGATTGGGTGCAAGTCCTGGGAAACTTTGCAGGTTAGAATAAAGGACCCTATAAAAATATCAAACTCCCCCTTACATAAACCCAGATTGATGGCACATAAGAATCATGTGGTATCTACCAAATCAACGTGCAAGACGAATTTCATTGTAATGCTAGCTCCTAGAAAACGATCGGCTGCTGTTGTTTGGCAACAAAGGATAAAAGTATAGACACAAGAAAGTAGAATGATTAGTTGAGTTTTATCTGATGAAGGAAGCAAAAACAGAATTGGAGATTTTCAAAAATAAATGCATAATTATCTTACATGTTAAATATATGAGTAAGACTACCATATGACTTTTCATCCTGATGACGGATCACGAGTGTAATATGAAATGCTGAGACTAAAAACTTCAACAAATATTTTTCCAAAAGCCATTCTCTACTTGTGTGAATTTTGCCAAAAATCATGAACGAAACAATGATATGTAAATTGATGAGTAGCCACTGTCAGGCACTTTGATGTCGAGAGGATTATAATTACATTGAGATTATACATTTTTTTTCCTATTCCGGTCGAGTATATTTATGTTTCGTTAGGTCCTAAATTAAAAGTTACTCTTTGATGTGCAATGCATCCTTTTAAGCTCATGTCTCGAAAAGTAAAGCAAAGCTTAAAAGTTAAAACTTGAAAAAACACATTACACTGAATTTAAAAACTTGCAACTGAACTAACCTGCAACAAGAAGAAGACCCCCATGGCAGCCATATGCTCCCCTGATTGCACGTGTTGAAACCCAACAAATCGGATCTGCATCGCGAGCAACATTCCCAAAATGTACATACAATTATATGCAACATACAATCTAAGCGAATACCGTCCGGTCACAAGAAGCACCACGACATAAATAGGGATCAAATTGATGATAAAAATATATCCTCCCCACGCAGACACCATGTAAAAATAGGCAAAAGCAGAGGCCACGGACCAAGCCAGAGATCCAGTATTAACTGCCTTCACAAATAGATAAAAAGTCAAAAGAAGTGCAAAGATGGCAACGCCTTCATTATCATATGATCCGGCAACCGACCGAGAAATATAACCGGGGCAAATTGCAATCAAGGCTGCTGCAACAAGTCCCGCACCAGAATCCCAAAGCTCCTTTCCAAAAAAGTAGGCCACAATTGTAGTATTTGACGCAAAAAACGGGGCCGTCAAAACGCAGACTTCTCTGATATGAACTACAAAACTTAGCATTCTGAGAGCCCAGTAAATAAGAGCAGCGGTTACCATAAGACCAGGGTACAGCGTCCCTCCAATGATCCTTCCCAAAGGATACCAGCTCTCATAATCAAACCAGTTCCAGAATTCATAAAAGCCTTTTTCTGTCAAATATAGAGTCGTCCTGTAGTTAAAATAAGGGTCAAATTCATGGATCATACTTTCATAGCGAAGCACACTGAAAAGCCTCGCTATAAATGCAAGGACATAGACCAAACAGAGAATCCCAATACGTAGTAGAAGCTCTTGCTGCTTGGTTTTTAGCCTGAAATTCTTCATGGAAAACTGGAGGCTTTCCATTTTTAAGCTCAGTGGCGCCATTATCGAATTCAACGCGACTTCGGCCTTGCCAGTCATCGGAAATCCTAAACACGATTGAGAATACCTCCGATCTTACTACGGTTTATGTTTAGTCGATCTTCATGAGATAGCAATGTAATAAAAAACCTGGTATGTCCAGAAAAATACATTAGATCACCGTAGGGCTCGAAAAAAATGCCAAAATTTCATTTAGAAAAAAGATGGTGTCAGAAAAGCTACAGATCAGGCAAATTACTTGCCTCCTAATCGAAGAGTCGCAATAAACCATACCTTCAAAACCCTGCTAAACCCTGCCTTCTGCTTGATGATAAGTTTCCAGATCCATGATTTCCTGTTCCTTTCCTTTTGACTGCAGACGTTAAATGATATGGATAATTTAGTACCTACCTGAATAGATATCGAATATTTAAGGAACATACATGTGGAGTGGAAAAGTATGAGAAGGTAAAAACATGAAAAGGTTTATTGTTCTCATATGAAAGGGAGTATACTTTTTTAAATATAAATTTAAGTATTTAGAATGTACTTTAAATTAATGAGTTAGATATGATAAATATAATGAGTTAAATGAAATTTAAGTATTTAGAATCTACTTTAGATTAATGAGTTAGATATGATAAATATAATGAGTTGAATATTTTAGCAAGTTAAATGAAAAATAATAGTGTTTAGTTGAAATTTGATGCGGATTTGGTACGATAGATAGTTAGAAATGAGTATGAGATGTTTTTTGACTTAACTGTGAGTTTTTTCTATTAATGTTTCAGATCAAATTCCATGATTTATTATTGAGAGATGGAAGGTAATAGAAGAGAAAATGGTTAGTGATGTTTTGATGAATTTTCAAAAATCTTTAAAGTTGTTTGTAATTACGAATCATTGTTGCTATTACATGACTAGTCATGCATCTCTAGATCTCTTATGTGCAAATGCATATTTAATCTATATGTAGAAATCTAATTTCTAAAAGTACATACGGTTAACTTTTATTCTATCATGAAGTTTTTATATGTGTTCATATGAAAACTTATTTGTGTTGGGAAAGGACGAAGCATAGCGAAGTGTAAGAAGGCAACAACAAGAAGAAGGGAAATGTGTCTAGAAGCTTCCTTTGTAACCCTAGCCAGGTTTGAGAGATGATTTTGTGACATTCTAGCAAACATTCACCTTGTTGTGACTATGGCTTGTGGTAGGGACTCATTCCAAGATGGGTCATTGAATGTGCTCCAAGCAAGGAAGATAAACCAAGAGGTAGTGAGGTTGAAGGAAAATGTGAGAAAGGTGCTGGAAGAACAAATAAAGGACCTGGGTGATGAATAGAAATATGAAACCCTCTCTCTAAAAAATGGGGGAGATACAAACTTTGATCAAATAATGAAAGATTTAGTGGGAGATGAGGAGGGTAACCACTCTATGCTGAACTAGGAAGGATCTGCAAGCCTGACTAGCAAAGGAAGGAAAATACAAGCCAAAGAAGACAGAGGAATGAAAGAATGAGTGAATGGAGGTCAAAACTTAGAGTATTTACTAGTCGATGATGTTGTAGATTGCATTGCAAAGTATCAACATAGATCTATAATTTTATTCTTTTTGAAGGGCATACCATCTGAAATGTATTTTTTACGAATGGGCTAGATTAAACTAGGAGAGTAAAGGATGGAAAATTAAAGCTCTGAGAGGGCTTGGAAAAGGAATATTTCTTGCAAGTTTAAATCTATTGATCATTCTCAAGCGATCCTTCAATACATAAACCAAGTAATTTATGGGTAGATTTGTTATTTACAGGCCTGGTGTATGGATTTTCATCTTAAGGGTCCATCTAGATCCAAATACCCTGTGTGGATAGAACTACCTTCCTAAATTTGGTTTTAAGACCCTTATTAGCAAAAATAGTCTCACAACTTGGGAGAGTTGTTTGGTGTAAAAACAATTGTGACAAGTTCTCTGGCCTAAGGGTTCGCCCAAGGGCTTGTGTCGAAATGGACCTTAATAACTAGTTATCTAAGAATAACAAGTTAGTCGATCTAAGGTTTGAGTTTTTCGAGCCAATAGTGTATCTAAATAAGCCTAATGCGTGATTTTCTATCAACGAGATTGACATCTAATAAGAGATTGTTGTGCTAGGAAAAGCATATATAGTCAAATTCAATCTACGGGTTCTCCTAGTTTACAATAACAACCACAATCCTCTCAACCTTATGAAATTCCTAATACACTTCACTAGTTGAAACAACAAGTCAATGGTGCCTTTGATGAAAATAAAATCATTAAATCCCCTTCTTATAAAGATGTTATGGTGACTGATAGGTGGAGGATGGTAAGGAAAAGGAAAGAACCACTAAGATCGTATGATATCCAGAATAGGGAGTCACCTCAAAATCATTCTTCTTCTCTTTCTAGGCCTGATGCAAGAAATAAGGAAACTACTCCTTTAAGTTTTCACTTTTATAAATATTAGTCATCAATGGTGAGACATGGATCCATAATACAATTCTAGAGACAAAGTTCTAGATCTCTCAATCCTATTATTAAGGGACGTGAAAAACTTGATCTAGCTTGATTATGCTTGCTAGTCATTTTGATGGTTTGGCTCAAGAGGAAGACTCTTCTAATTATGTTTAAGCATGAATTATAGAATTCTATCATAGAATGTTAGAAGGTTATCACTCCCTCACCATAAATTTGAGGTAAAGAAATACATTTGTCAAATGGAAAACTAATGGTGTATTATTGCAAGAAGTCAAACTTAACGGTCCTCGTCTTCTTGCTTCATTATTCATCATTTGGAGAGGTGCTACCTTTCTCCATACATTGTACAGTGAGGGCGGGGGAAGTTGTTATTTGGTTGGCCTCATGGATCAATAGGTTTTCCGTTAATAAATGTGAGGATTTTTCACATAATTGCATGTGGATCCTTACCTTTATCAATGGCAAACTCCAAACATCGTAAGAGAAAGATGTGAGTTATGGGAGTGGATCTCCAAACATCTACCTCATTCTAATAGGATCATTGGAGGCGACTTCAATATGGTGGAACAACATTATGATTTTTGCCCAATCATATAAAACCAAGCAATGAAGAGTTTGATAAATGGATGTTTTGCCACAACTCAATGGGTGTTGTAGATCCTATGAGTAAGAAAATATCAAGGCATAAACATAACTGACCTTTACTTAAACTAATTTGTAGAATTAGAGTTAAAATAATGTGAATCTTATATGGAATGGTGGTAGGTTGGCATTTCCAAATGTACTAAATTTGTATGTTCCTTTTGGTAAACATTTAGCATAATAGTAGAAAATGAAAGAAAAAAAATTTACAGGAGAAACTTGAGCTACATAGAAAAATTCCCAATGCTAATCCATAAAATATTGCTATTTAATCTAACATAGCCTCTATTGAAACTCAACTTCATAAATTGAGTCATTACAAGACACAAGGAGCTAAATTTGGGCTAGATTACATTGGTTTAAAGAAGGAAATAAAGGTTCCAAGCACTTATTTTAGTTCATAAATTATAAACATAAGGATTTTATTGGGTCAATATGTGGTGAGGAAAATCATGTTCATGTAGACCAAGAAGAAACCAAAAGTATGTTCCAAGTCTTTTATGAGAAACTTTTTAGATAAGATCAACATTGCCAAGATGTGTAATTAGTTTTAAAAGATATCTTTGAGGATAACATACCAAGGAAGATAGATCAGGAATATAGTCATTTTATTGACCACTATCTCTATATTGAAGATTTAGAGCTTGCTGTTTTTCTATAGCTCCAAAGAAAAATCCTTGGAGTTGATGGGTTATTGTTGGTGTAGGCTTAAGTTTACTTAGGTTGTCGTCATTTTTGTATTTATTAGTAATTAGTTTCTAGTATTTTGTCTTGTGCATTTTTTTTAATTTTTTGGTTGAGGTAGTTGGGTGACAGTTATTATCATACCTCCATCTGCATCCTATTTATATAGGACGCGACTAAACTAGAAAACCTAACAGATTTTCAGGAAATTCTTAGCATCTATTCTTCATGATCTGCATATTTTGTGGTTGAAAACCACAAACAAATCACTGTGTTTTCACGAATTTGGAAAAAAAAATAAGTTTGACCTTTTTTTTTTTTTTGTCTTTGGTATGTTTTGTCTAGAGCTTAACCCGTGTCGTTTATATATGGGTGTGATGCAGTCAAGGTCGGAGGATCCAATAAAGGATTGTCCAAACTTGTAGCCAACAATAAGAAGAACAACATAGCGGAAGCACAATAACACAAGATATGGCAACTCATATCAATTTATATTCATATTCAGATTCAACATGTTGGGCTGTAAGGCCTTCTCGGTTTCAGCCAAATACAAATGAAATCACACTAAGATATAACACCGAGATCTTTTGCAAGCATCAGGCCATTTACCTTCTGCCAATACACACAACTCACTACAAGCTTCAGCTCCACCTTCAAAACTAGTCCAGTTCTGTGACACACCACACAACAACCTGGTAGGAACCCCAAGGAAGAATATAAACTTGTACTCTCAAGCCACCAATCAATCTTCTTGCCTCCTAAGACAACATGCCACTAGCTCTTCCAATTTCCTTCCATTATCTCAGATCCGAAGATCTTACATCAAATCACCCATCTAATCTACCTCCTACACTCTACCCAACCCTCATTATTTATACAACTTTGCCACAAGTCGGCATTACAAAATAAATAAATTGCAAACACAAGTCACCACCAAGAATACAACACCTAATGTGTTCTTCACTAGTTGACTTGCAATGGTCATTAAATCCACCAGATTTAGGTCCACACAATCCCCAAAGAGAGATCCCACATAAATGTCGTGACCCAAATCAAATGCATAAGTCGACCAACAAGTCGGCCAATAGATCTAAACCATCAAACTCATTCGTTGAAACAAACCACCAAGCAACAGACACCCACTTGGTGAAACTATCGAGCAACAACAACAAACATCGAGACCCATCGGTGACACTAAACCACTGCCAACAACTGAGTTTTGTTGGTGAAGCAGAACCAACACAAGTAATCGAGCCCATCGATGAGCCAACACCTCCAACTGAGCACGCACCACAGTTATCGAGCAACCTACCACCAAGACCGAACAACCAGCCACCGAACCAACAACAGTGATCAAGCAACCTTCAACTGAGTACTCCAACCGAGAACTTCATCCTTCAACCGAGATCCAAAGAAACCAAAAATCTGACCATAACAAATTTGTCAAGAACCTCATATGCCCCTGCATCAGACACCCAGGGTAACAAAAGAAGTGTGTCCCACACTTAGACTCCAGAAGAAATTCAGGAATCCACCACCTCATCTTAACCATCGGTCTCCACATCCTCAAGAAAAGAACAACAACTTCCACACCAGCACATCCAACCAAACCAAGCCAGTCTGCAACTCTCCAACATCACCATCATCAAAGCATTCAAGCTCTGATACCACTTGATGCAATCAAGGTCGGAGGATCCAATAAAGGACTATCCAAACTTGCAGCCAACAACAAGAACAACACAACGGAAACACAACACAGGATATGTAAACTCATATAAATTTATATTCATTTTTAGATTCAACTACATTCAACATGTCGGGTTGTAAGGCCTTCCCAGTTTTGGCCGAATACAAATGAAAATCACACTGAGATCTTCTACAAACATCAGGCCATTTACCTTCTGCCAATACACACAACTCACTACAAGCTTCATCTCCACCTTCCAAACTAGTCCAGTTTTGTGACACACCACACAACAACCTGGTAGGAACCCCAAGACAAAATCAAAACTTATGCTCACAAGCCACCAAGCAATTTTCTTGCCTCCTAAGCCAACATGCCATGAGCTCTTCTAGTTTCCTTTCACTATCTCAGATCCACAAATCTTACATCAAATCACCCATCTGATATACCTCCTACACTCTACCCAACCCTCATTATTTATACAACTTTACCACAAGTCGACATTACAAAAGAAATAAATCACAAACACAAGTCGTCACGAAGAACACAACACCCAATATGTTCTTCACTAGTTGGATTGCAATGGTCATTAAATCCACCATATTTAGGTCTACACAATCCCCAAAGAGAGATCCCACATAAATGTCGTGACCCAAATTAAATGCATAAGTCGGCCAACAAGTCGGCCAACAAATCCAAGCCATCAAACCCATTTGGTGAAATAGACCACTGAGCAACAGACACCCACTCAATGAAACTACCAAGCAACAACAACAGACACCAAGACCTATCAGTGACACCGAACCACTACCAACAACCAAGTTTCATCAGTGAAGCAGAACCAACACAATTAACCGAGCCCGTCAATGAGCCAACACCTCCAACCTAGCATGCACCACAGTTACCGATCAGCCTACCACCGACACCGAGCAACTAGCCACTGAACCAACAATAGTGACTATGCAACCTTCAACCAAGTACTCCAACCGAGAACTCCATCCTTCAACCAAGATCCAAAGCAACCGAAAATCTTACCAGAATAGATTTTCCAAGAACCTTATATGCCCCTACATTAGGGTGCATGTACAATATGTATCCTCTCTTTTTCATATTGTTCTTTTTCACATTGTTGACTATTGTTGTTGGTGAAATATCATCTATTGTGTTGTTTCTCTTTGCATTGTGGCGGTTTATTTTGGTGTGCATATTGATATTGATTTCCTGGTTGGTCTAACATGGAATTAAATCTTTCTCTCTCACATACCTCTTTCATGTATTGAGTTTTCACTATTTGTGTTGGAGATCAGTGAATGAGAAATTTGTAGATCTATTTGTGGTGTTGAGATAAATGAACAAAATCCTTGAACATAAACCATTGGACATATATTGTTCTAGAGAACACAACATAGTTTATTTTCGATGTCCTTTTCTGAGAACCTCATCTTCCTTTGTGTTTGCCTTGTTGTTTCAAAACTTTTTACATGAGTTTGGGCGCTTATTTATAGTCTACAGTAGGCCTCTTTCATTGCTGAAGAACTCATGCGCTATGGTGTTTGGCTTCCATATTGGTGGTCAAAATATTTGGTTACGGATTGGCACATTATTTTGCTTGGTCTATTTGGCATATAGTTGACACATTGTTTTCCTACAAAATACCTAATTGGCGCAGTTGTGTGGTTGGAAAACCTTTATAATCTTCTTGCATTTTTAGAGCATTTTTTTGGACTATGCATATTTGCATGATCATTTTTTGTTTGGCTCTGTCAATCCTTGAAAATGCCTTGTTTGATCTTGTCGTGGGTGCATTGGAGGGGATCTTCATCTCACATGTTGAGATTATATTTGGAGAATGCACATTATTACCCCGATAGGCTTTCCTAAGTGGATCTTGACTAGGAAAGTGTCTCACGCTATTTAACAAAGAAACCATGAGATATACAAACTAGGGAAAGTCTCTAGGAGTCGTTAGGGGGTCCAATAATGAGTGGCTACTAGGGACTTTCCCTATATAATAATGCCTTTCAAAACCTTGTCGTTTATCCTTATTTAAGAATCAAAGTCATTATTATTTTAGACTAAGGTATGCTAAACATTTTTTAAACATCTTTTACAAAATTCTTGGCCATCTATATTGATTCAATGTCACTGTCAATTTTATAAACCATTAGAATACAAATTTAAATTTAAAACCAATTCATTTCTGTTACAATTAGACTACAACAAGCATGAAGCAAAATATCTATAGAGAAATAATAGCTTGAAAATAAATCATCAACCTAAACTCAAGAATTCTATAATAAAACATACTATTCTATATATAAGATATATGTATTGATTTCGATGCCACTATAAAATGTATATATCATTAGAATACGAATTTAAATTGAAATAACCAATTAATTTCTTTAAGAATTATACCACGACAAACATGAAGCAAAATATATATATATA